>QRFJ01006248.1:0-87500 GCA_006176705.1 Cocos nucifera | reverse complement strand
TCAACTCTCTGAAAGGCCACTAAGTTGTGGTACTCTGATCTCCAACCCAGCACAATCCACTCCTTCGACGAGCTTAGCTATTAGTTCATGGCACACTTTGTCAATAGTCAGAAGTGATGCTAGGGGTTGGACTACTCATGAACCTCAAACAGAGAGAGGGGAAATCCCTTCGAGATTATGCAAGCTGTTTCAACACAACAGCTCTAGAAGTTTGGGATTTGGACCAGTCGATCGCCATGTCCATGATGAAGGATGGACTTTGCAAAAATTGATTCCTCTTCTCTTTGGAAAAGAAGTATCCTAAGTATTTTACCAAAATATTAGCTCAGGTGGAGAAGTATGCCAATGCCGAGGAGCCCATGAATGCTCATGATGAGACTTAAAAGGGCACTATTAGGAAGAAAAGGGGGTGAAGCAAGGAGCAAAAGGACTCACCCCGCCAGATCACATGTCGTGAAGGAAGGAGGTCCCCAAGATTAAGAACCCAACCTCGAAGGCACCAATCTCTTAGTCCACCAAGGAGGTTTGAAAGATATACTCTTCTTAATACTCTAAGATCACAAATCTTGATGGAGGTGGAAAAAGAACTATGGCCCCTAAAGCAGATTGGGTCCCCACCCATAAGAGGGATCCAAAGAAGTAATGCCACTTCCACAGAGATTATGGGCATGATACTGAGGATTATCTATGATTAAAGGATGAGAGTGAAACTCTCTTCTACCAAACTCAACTTGGTAGGTATATTGAGCAACAACATGGATGAGAGGAAGCTCAAAATGAGACTAGGCCTCCCAAGAAAAATGTGGAGAACCATCTCATTGTTGGCATCATCGGCACAATCATTGGTGGATGGCAAGATGGAATCCACCAAGATCCTAATCGACCAAAAGGAGCCTCAGTGCAGAAGAAGCCAAAGACTGAGCATGTTATCGCCTTTTCTAACACCAACCTATCTAGGATTCGGTTCCTTCACAATGATGCAATGATTGCATCTCTCACTATTGCAAAATGAAAGCTTGGTTGATATCTTATTTTATGATACTTTTCTCAAGATGAATCTCCCTACTATCAACTTACAAAAACTAGATGCACCCCTGGTTGGCTTCACCGAGGATTCAGTTTCCATCGAAGGGATTATAACTCTATTAGTTATGACCGGGCAAGAACCTTGACAATCAATTATGCCAATAAAATTCTTGGTGGTCAAGATCCCATCAGCATACAATGCCATCTTGTGGTGACTGGGGCTGAACGCCATCCAAGCAATCATATCTACTTGTCACATGTTGATAAGGTTTCTGACAAGGCATGGGATCAAAGAGGTTTGAGGAAACCAAGTCTTGGCTTGGGAATGCTAAATGGCAATCCTTCAAGGAAAGGATTAGATATAGACCTTATCTATCGAGGGTTTGGATATGAGAGATGAGTTGGAAGAATAGTGGGTAGGACTGCTTAAAGAACTACTCATAGTCCAATTAAGAGGCAATGATCTGACTAGAGTTATTCACATTGGCTTGCAATTGGGAGGAGAACCTGAGTATGGCTGGTCTCATTCCTCCAAGAGAACGCCGACATCTTTGCATGGTTGGCCATAGATAGGCCAGGGGTAGACCTCGAAGTGATGATGCATCGGCTGAACATGAACCTAGAACATCGGCCAATTTGATAGAAGAAAAGAAAATTTTTTCCTAAGTGCTAGAAAATTATTGAAGATAAAGTGGGCAAACTTCTAGAAGTGGGTTTCATCCAAGAAGTCAGCTATCCAGAATGGATAGCCAATATGGTATTGGTGAAAAAGATGAACAAGAAGTGGTGGATCTACATCAATTTCACCGATTTCAATAAGGCCTGCCCTAAGGACAGCTTCCCCCTACCTCAGATTGATCAACTCATCGATGCTACCGTCGGCCACCATCTCTTCATGTTTATGGATGCCTTTTTAGGCTACAATCAAATCAAGATGATACTTAAGGATGAGAAGAAGACCCCTTTTATCACTCATAATGATTTTTTCTATGATAGTGTCATGCTATTTGGCTTGAAGAATGTAGGAGCCACATATTAGAGGTTGGTGAACAAGCTTTTCCATGACCAAATCAGAGCAACATGAAAGTATATGTCGATAGCATGTTTGTCAAAAGTTAGGAGGTTGAAGATCACATAACCAACCTCATGGAGACCTTCACCACCCTTCGATAATAGAACCCCAATGACTATTCATTTGGAGCGACATCCAGTAAGTTCCTCATCTTCATCATGATAATGAGGAATAGAAGCCAACCCTGAGAAAATCTAAGCCCTAAAAGAGATAAGCCCACTGAAGATAGTCAAGAAAGTACAATGCCTGATCGGATGAATAGTCACCCTTAGCTGGTTCATGTTGAGGTTGACAAAAAGGTGTCTCCTATTTTTCAAGGCCCTTAAGCATGTCAAGGAGTTCCAATGGACCAAAGAGTGCCAAACCACCTTTGATAAATTGAAGAAGTACCTAGGTTCTCCTCCACTTCTTAGCAAACTAAAACCAGAAGAGATATTATATCTATACCTTGTTAAATATGTGTGCCCTAAAAGCTAAAATTGGCTGACACTTATAATACACTTCTAAGGGCAAAATTATAATTTTGACTATAAATAATAAAATAGGTTATTTTCTATCATAAATGTATATTTAGTATCTGTGATACATCCCTTGAGTTAATGGTAATGATAATTCATATTTTCAAGAGTTAAAAATTTAAGGCATGAATTTTTGTTATTAACTCATAAAATGCTCCTGATCGTAGGATCATCATGAGGATGGTGATTGATCCGAAAGATTGGTGTACAATCGCTTCTTTATAGTAGATGAGTCTTGAGTCTATGGTGTAGAGATATCGGAGCGAGAGTACAGGTACTCATTAGAGAATGAGGGCACTGAGCATGACCACCTCGAGCAGTCATAAGAAAGTCTACCTTCTCATCGATGACTGACTCGAAGCTGTAGTGGTGTATCTAGTTCTTTGACCTGAGGTGCATCAGCAGTTCATCTTGAGACTGTTATAGTTTGACTACACTATGATTCGGTCTCCTAGCCATTCGAAATCTTGAGATGTATGTTGGCTATAGCATGTTCATTGTAGAAATTAGATTGCACCAAGAAGGAATCTATCTACCTCGGTAGATAAGGAGCAGTCCTATGATGATCAAGAGAATCAAGTCCTTAAGCCTATGGCCATGGTAGATTGAAATAATAGAAAGAGTTTCTATTAAGATTTTCACATCGAACTTGAATCGAATGATTAAATTATATGATAAAAATTAGGATTTGACAAGTTCACCTTAACCCTAATCTGATCGAGGCTCAAGATAGAAGAACTTAATCACACAAGTAGCTACACCGAGAGGTTTATTTTCAGTTTTGATGGGTTGCCACTATATACTGCTAGGTATCACTGGTGGATTTTGAAAGCAATTAGAATGATTTAGATGATCGATCATTCTAGTTGTCTGAATCAGAAGAGTTCTGATCCATCAAAAGAAGTTTCGATGATGATGTTGATAGAGATCATGACATATTCCATTACCATATAGAACTAAACCTAACTGGATCACACATACAAGGGTTTGGATCTAGATATCATCAATTAAACTAACCCAGTTCAATTGATTTGAATAAGATTCAATTAGGTTCAAAAAAATCGTGCTAGCATACGATTGAGCCTAACGTTCTCCTTCTACTATCATTAAAAGTTATCTCGACTAAGCCAAATGAGTTTGTGCTCACTCGGGTATCTTTACTTGGTCTGACTGGAGCTTGTCTAGGTCAGAAAAATATTATCTTAATTTATGAGATAAATTTAAGACAACACCTGCCATTTTCTATCACCTGCTAATTCTTGTCTTTGACTTTGGTCAAATGTTGATCTTTAACACTTAGACATCTGCCCATGTATCATGCACTTATTGGAGAGTAGATAGGGGCTTGTCCCCTTGCAAAAATTTGAAAAGAAGGGGGTGCATGCCTAGGATGGTGTGCGCCTATGGATAAGGATGCTTGGAGTCCCATACGGATGGGACTCCAGGTTGCTTCTTGATTTCTACTTAGGTGGCCCTTAGCTATATACTTTGACCAGTCTTAAGCGCCATCTAAGTATGAATTAGTGAGGCTCTCATCTGATTGGATCAGGTGATGTCATCTTACCAATCAGATTTAGATCTGATCATACGAAACAACGTGATTGGTCCGAATGATGTGGCACTGTATGGCGCAGCAGGGTCTATATAAATCCTATCTGCATCCAACTTTCAGAGAGTTTTCTCTTAGCCCATGCCCCAAGGCTCTTCCTCTCTCTCCTCCATGCCATATTTTGCTCCCTTCTCTCCTCTCCATGCCCAAGGAAAGTTGGGCTACAGTTTGGTGCAATCTAGATAAGAAAAGACTGACGAGAAAGGAAGAAGGCAGCACTGCTGCAGAGATGACTACTGATCTTTAAAAGGAGTTTTGAAGATCCTTCAAATCAGATCCTAATCTAATTTTTGGAGAAAAAAAAGAAAGATCTAAAAGAGTATATGTAGAGGCCAGGTGCTTGTGGCTAGATCCAGAATCTCAGACAATTAGCAGGATCATCAAAGGATAATCTGATTATCCAACATCAAGGTATAAATTAAATTAAATTAAATTTATTTTAATTTTTATTTATTAGATTAATAATAATCAAATTTGAAACATCTTAGATCTGATCTAGATATATGAAAAAAATTTTTGAAATATCTTTCTTGATCCGATCAGATCTGAATGAACCTAATCCAAAAAATCAGTATTTTTTCTTCAACTGCTATCAGAGCCAGGTTTTCTAAAATAGTTTAGATCTAATTTTTTAATTTTGATCTAATAATCAAATGATTTTAGATGTCATATGAGATATGATTAGATTTAAAATTAAAAAAATTAAAATTAAATAATATAGATCTAAGTTCCATAATATGCATGACTAGTTGTAAAATAGAATAGTTATATACATAGTCTTGCATGATCATGATTTATTTTAATTAAATTATAATTTTAAATTTATTTATTTTCTATTTTTTATGATTATAAATATTATAATAAAATCTAAAAAATAAAAAATAAAATTATTTAATTTTTAGATTATATGAGATATGATGATTGCATATCTAGACTAGTTGTAGAATAGTTCTACATAGTTGTCTAGATTAGAATTTATTTTAATGTGATCAATTTAAATCTAATTTTTTAGATAATTATGAGATAATTTAGATCTAAAAATATGCATGATGATACATGAGATGTATGCAAAAAACATGTATTAAGTTAGATCAAATTTATATATGAGATATATGATGTAGATCTAACTAGTTTTGTAGATTTATATTTCTCATTACGATGTTCTCCTTGGCCGTCCGATCATAAGAATAAAGTAGGGTTTAAAAGCCCTCTCTTCCCATTCGATGGGGTGTTCTTATGATATATAGGGATGCTGCGCATTCGTCTTTAATCAAAAATTAAAACTTACTTTCTGCAAAATCTTAGATCCTGAAATCCTAGGATTTTATTTACATGTTTTGTTTGTGAACCCTAACTTTATTGGAAATTAAGATTATGAAATATATGTTAGATCTAAAATTGAGAATTTTAGATCTAAGACATATTCATAATATTGGGTTCGGGCTTAGGTAGCTCAATTAGGTCTAAGTGGTTGATCAAACTGAATCAAGAGTTAGTTAGATGGGATCAACAGTGCTTAAATTGACCGACCTAATAGGATTAAGTCTGGATCAAGATCGAGTCACGTGAGTGATCGATCAAGCTAAGATCTAATTAGGCTCAGTGGTTAGAGTCTGGATTGTAGGCTAACCCAATTGGTTCTAGCTCAATAATTTGGTGTCTAAGGTAAGTCTGGCAGATACGATCGACTAATTTTTAATTAGAAGCTACTTGACTCGAGTACGTTCTTATCGAGTTAATGGCATATCCCTTCCATTGGTCTCACTTATCTGGCCATATTTATTGGCTCAGTCCTGATCTGAGGTGGTCAATAATCTAAGCTAACCCATGCCACTAGGTTAGTCATAATGGTTATGACTATGTCAAGTCTAGTTTAATGAAACCTAAATCAAATCATCCTAAGAAAAGATTAAGTCTAAGGTCTTCCACCATTGTAGATATGCGGGCCATTCCCAGGGTTGATTGTTCTTGGCTGGTTACAGTGGTTTAGTTGCATCAAAAAGATGTAACCATATCTATTAGGCATTGGATGCTAAGGGCTGAAGGATGGATTGGGCTCAATATTTCGAACATGGTGAGAGACTCAATTAAGAAATCCAATCTGTGCAAATGGTGGGTCTGACTTAACTAAGGAGTGGATCAATATTCCAGGCACAGTGAGATTCATGAATTAGAGATCAAGTTTGGGTGCATCATGATTAGAGAATCATTGAACAAGAGTTGTTCACTCATTGGCTAACCCATCACCAATAACTATTAGGTGAGGTGATGAGTCAGTTGGTGGGAAAACACCACCTACTAAAAATTATTAATCATGAAGATTTTTGCATCTTTACAGAGGGAGTGTAAGGATTCGGGAAAAAAATGGAAGCTAATTTATTTAAAAATAAAATTTTTAAATAAATTGGTTAAGTCTTAATTACAATATCTAACTAGAAACTTTGACTCTCTATAGAAAAATATCTGCATTCAATCCACTAGCACGAATCTTGGACACCCATAGACTGATCGGACCTAATTACAAGGATTGGCTCCAAAACTTCAAAATCATTTTGGGTTCTGAGAAGTTAACTCATGTATTGGACCAAGACCCTCCCACCTTATCAGCCCGTCCATCCGTTGAACAGAGAGTATCTCTGGATGTGGACGAACGAAGATAATAAGGTCAGATATTACATATTGGGCTTGATGTCTGATGAACTTCAGCACCAACATGAAGATATCAGGACTGCTCGCCAAATATTGGCTCACCTATAGGAGATGTTTGGTGAACAGAGTCGTACAGCCAAGTATCAAGTCACTAAATAAGTTTTTAAGGATAAGATGCATGATGGGTAGTCAGCTAAGATCATTATCTGATGATGATCAAGGATTTGGAAGAGCTTGAGAAGCTCGGAGTGAAGTTGGACTTGAATTTATAGAATGATATAATTCTACAATCTTTGACTGATGCATATGGATAGTTCATCATGAACTACCATATGCATAACTGATGCATAATTTTTTGGCTGAACTTATGAATATGCTGGTTACCACTGAGCTTTCTATGAAAGGTTCTAAAGGCTCAGTACTTGCTATAAAATGAACTTCTTCCAAGAAAAAATCTTTTGAAAATAAGAAGAAGTCTATGAAAAAGTAGAAGATGGAAGGAGGAAAGAAGAAAAAGACAAAATTGAAGAAGAAGGCCATCGATAAAGGAAAGTGTTTCCATTATAACAATGATGGCCACTGAAAGCGGAACTGCCCTACTTACTTGGCTATCCTGAAGAATAAGGAGGTAAGTCCTTCTGGAGGTATGCTCGTTATTGAGTCTAATCTTACGATTTCTTCTGCATCCAGTTGGATGCTTGACTCTGATTCTGGTGCTCATTTATGTACTTTCATGCAGGATCTTGAGGATAGCAAAAGGCTGAGGGATGGTGAGATGATCCTGTGTGTCGAAAATGGAGCAAGAGTTGCTGCCGTGGCCATAGGAACATACCCTCTTTGACTACCATCTGGTTTAGACTTAGTGTTAAAAGACTATTATTATGTGCCTGCAACAAGCAGAAATTTAATTTCTATTTCTTGCCTTACATTAAAAGGCTATGTAATAGTTTTCTTAAGGACCATTGTAATATTCTTTATGAAAGAAATAAAATTGTAAGTGGTTTTCTTATTAACGATCTTTATCAGTTATATGTTGATGTATCTATTTTTAATATCGAGTAAAATGTGAATACCATGAAATGACCTAGGGATAGTCCAAATGATAGATATCTATGGCACCTAAGACTAGGTCATATAGTAGAAGATAGGATTAACAAATTGAAGAAAATTGAGCTATTGAGTCCATTGACTTCTGAGTCATATCCAATTTATGAATCTTGTCTTCATGGCAAATTGACTAAGCTCCCTTTTGTAGGACATGGGGAAAGGGCCACGGATCTTCTTGCTCTAGTACATACTGATGTGTGTGTCCATTTGATATGCTGGCTAGAGGCAACTTTGTCTACTTTATAATCTTTATAGATGATTTATCTAGGTATGGGTATGTGTATCTTATGAGACACAAGTCTGAAGCTTTTAAAAAGTTCAAAAAATTCAGACATGAAGTAGAAAAGTAAACTGAAAAACCCATCAAGGTTCTTCGATCAGATCAAGGAGGTGAATACCTTAGTTGAGAATTCTTGGACTATCTCAAGAAAAATGGAATAATCTCTCAATGGACTCCACCTGGAATATCTCAACTCAACGGGATTTCAGAATGGAGGAACTAGACTCTATTAGATATGGTCTGATCCATGATGAGCTTTACAGACCTTCCTAATTTTCTTTGGGGATACTATTTGTTCACTGCAATATACTTACTGAATAGGATTTTTTCTAAAATCATTCCTACCACATCGTATGAGATATGACATGGTAGGAAACCAAGTCTGAGTCATCTCAGAATTTAGGGTTGTCTGGCTCATGTCAAAAGATAACAAGTGGACAAGTTAGACTTTAGGTCCTTTAGAGCTTAATTTATAGGATATCTTAAAGAGTCATTAGGATATTATTTCTACATTCTAGAAGATCATAATGTGATTGTGAGTCGACATGCCATCTTTCTTGAAAAATAGTTTATTCAAGATAGTGGCATTGGAAAGCAGATCAAGCTCGATAAGAAAGTCTCACAAGAGCAACGAGCTAAGGACCAAATGAAACCAAATTAAGTTGAGCCAATCCAGTCACTATCTCCTCTACCTCATAGATCGAAAAGAGTTTTCTATCCCCCTGAGAGGTACTTAGGTACTATTTCAAAGAAATTAGAGGAAATGTTTCTCGTAGGTAATGGGGTTCATGGTGATGATCCCAAAATCTATGAGGCGATATCGGATATCAACTTCGAGAAATGGTTAGAGGTAATGAAGTTAGAAATTGACTCAATGCACTCAAACCAAGTCTGGACCTTAGTAGATCCACCAGAAGGTATAGTACCTATTGGGTGTAAATGGATCTACAAGAGAAAGATTGGTGTAGATGGAAATGTGGAGACATTCAAAGCTAGATTAGTGGCAAAAGGTTACAGTCAATGTGAAGGCATTGACTATCAGGATACTTTTTCGCCGGTAGCTATGCTAAAATTCATTCACACATTGCTTGCTGTTGCAGTCTATTTCGATTATGAAATATGGCAAATGGACATGAAAATGACATTCTTAAATGGATATCTTGAAAAAGATATCTATATGGAACAATCGCTAGGTTTCACATCCAGTGATAATGATCATAAGGTATGTAAGTTGCAAAGATCCATATATTGACTTAAGCAAGCATCTTGGAGCTGGAATACTCGTTTTAATAATGTGATCAAATTATTTGATTTCATCAAGAATGAGGAGGAGCCATGTGTCTTCAAAAACATCAATGGGAGCGCAGTTGTCTTTCTCGTATTATACGTGGATGACATCCTTCTTATTGAGAATGATATTTTTATGTTGACCATAGTTAAAATATGGTTATCTAAAGAATTCTCTATAAAAGACCTAGGAAAAGCATCCTTTATTCTAGAAATTAAGGTGTATAGTGATAGGCCTAATAGGATGCTAGGACCTTCACAGAAGATGTACATAGAGGAAGTGCTAAAAAGGTTTAGCATGGAAAACTCTAAAAGAGGTTTGGTATCCTTCAGACGTGGCATCCATCTTTCCAAGAAGATGTGCCCTAGCACACTTAAGGAAATAGAATGCATGAGCAAGATCCCTTATGCTTCAGCAATAGGGAGCCTCATGTATGCCATGTTATGTACACGACCTGATATAGCCCATACCGTGAGTGTCACAAGCAGATATCAGTCGAATCCAGATAAAGAACACTGGACTTTTATGAAATGTATCCTTAAGTACTTAAGAAGAACTAAGGATATGTTGTTGGTCTTAATGCAGAACTCCAAGTCCAGGGATATACAGACTTGAATTTTATATCCGATGTAGATGATCGAAAGTCAATATCTGAAAGTCTATTTGTATGCAATGGTGGAGCTATCAGTTGAAAAGTTTCAAGTAGATAGTGATAGCAGATTCCACTATGGAAGCAGAATACATCGCTGCGTCAAAAGCTGCAAAGGAGACATTCTGGTATAAGAAGTTTACCGTAGAGATCGAAGTGATGCCATCAGATGCCATTCCTCTGTACTACGATAATAATGGCGCCATAGCCCTTGCTAAGGAGCCAAGGTCTCACCAAAAATCCAAGCACATTGAGCGGCAATACTACCTCATTCATGATTACCTCGAGAAGGATTACGTCAAGGTCAAGAGAGTCGACTCTGCAGATAATGTGGCAGACCCGCTTACAAAGTCGTTGGACCAACAGAAGATCGAAGCCCATCTTGAGAAGATGGGACAGATTTGTAGCCAATTGGCTTTAGGTCAAGTGAGAGTTTGTTAGATATGTGTGCCCTAGAAGTCAGAATTAGCTCACACTTGTAATACACTTCTAGGGACAAAATTATAATTTTGACTATAAATAATAAAATAGATTATTTTCTATCACAAATGTGTATTTAGTGTCTGTAATACATTCCTTGAGTTAATGGTAATGATAATTCATATTTTCAAGAGTTGAAAATTTAAGACATGAATTTTCGTTATTAACTCATAAAATGCTCCTGACCGTAGGATCATCATGAGGATGGTGATTGATCTAGAAGGTTGATGTACAATCATTTTTTCATAATAGATGAGTTTTGAGTCTATAGTGTAGAGACATCGGAGCGAGAGTACAGATACTCATTAGAGAATGAGGGCACTGAGCGTGACCACCTCGAGCAGTCATAAGGAAGTCTACCTTCTCGTCGATGACTAACTCGAAGCTGTAGTAGTGTGTCTGGTTCTTTGACCTGAGGTGCATTGATAGTTCACCTTGAGGGTGTTATAGTTTGACTACACCATGACTCGGTTTCCTAGCCATTCAGAATCCTAAGGTGTATGTTGGCTATTGCATGTTCATTGTAGGAATTGGATTGCACCAAGAAAGAATCTATCTACCTTGATAGATGAGGAGCAGCCCTATGATGATCATGAGAATCAAGTCCTTAAGTCCATGGCCATGGCAGAGTGAAATAATAGAAAGACTTTCTATTAAGATTTTTACAACGGACTTGAATCGAATGATTAAATCATATGATAGAAATTAGGATTTGATGAGTTCACCTTAACCCTAATCTAATCGAGGCTCAAGATAGAAGAACTTAATCACACAAGTAGCTACACTAAGAGGTTCATTTTCAATTTTGATGGGTTGCCACCATATACTACTAAGTATCATTGGTGGATTTTGGGAGCAATTAAAATGATTTAGATGATTGATCACTCTAATTGTCTGAATCAGAAGAGTTCTGATCCATCGAAAGAAGTTTCGATGATGACGTCGATAGAGATTATGATATATCCCATTACCATATAGAACTGAATCTAACTAGATCACACATACAAGGGTTTGGATCTAGATATCATCAATTGAACTAACCCAGTTCAATTGATTTGAATAAGATTCAATTAGGTTCAAGGAAATCTTGCTAGCATACGATTGAGCCTAACATTCTCCTTCTACTATCATTAAAAGTTATCTCGACTGAGCCAAATGAGTTTGTGCTCACTTAGGTACCTTTACTTGATCTAACTGAAGCTTGTCCAGATCAGAAATATGTTGTCTTAATTTATGAGATAAATTTGAGACAACACCTATCATTTTCTATCACCTACTAATTCTTGTCTTTGACTTTGGTCAAATATTGACCTTTGACACTTAGACATCTATCCATGTGTCATGCACTTATTGGAGAGCAGATAGGGGCTTATCCTCTTACTAGAATTTGGAAAGGAGGGGGTGCATGCCTAGGATAGTGTGCACCCATGGATAGGGATGCCTGGAGTCCCATATGGATGGGACTCCAGGTTGCTTCTTAGTTTCTACTTAGGTGGCCCTTAGCTATATACTTTGACTAGTCTTAGGTGCCATCTAAGGATGAATTAGTGGAGCTCTCATCTGATTGGATTAGGTGATGTCATCCCACCAATCAGATTTAGATTTGATTGCATGAAGCAATATGATTGGTCGGGATGATGTGGCACTGCATGGCGCAGCAGGATCTATATAAACCCTATCTGCACCCAACTTTCAAAGAGTTTTCTTTTAGCCCACACCCTAAGGCTCTTTCTCTCTCTCCTCCATGTCATATTCTGCTCCCTTCTCTCCTCTCCACGCCTAAGGAAAGTTGGGCTACAGTTTGGTGCGATTCAGACAAGAAAAGGCTGACGAGAAAGGAAGAAGGCAGCACTGCTGCAGAGATGACTGCTGATCTTCGAAAGAAGTTTTGAAGATCCTCCAAATTAGATCTAAATTTGATTTTTAGAGAGATGATAGAAAGAAAAAAATCTTCAGATCTAACCCAAGTGGATACCGGTAGAGGTCAGGCGCTTGCATGGCTAGATCCAGAATCTCAGGCAATCAATAGGATCATCAAAGGATAATCTGATTACCCAACATCAAGGTATAAATTAAATTAAATTAAATTTATTTTTATTTTTATTTATTAGATCAATAATAGTCAGATATGAAATATCTCATATCTGATTTGGATATATGAAAGAAATTTTTAAAATATCTCTCTTGATCAGATTAGATCTGAACGAATCTGATCTAAAAAATCAAGATTTTTCCTTCATACCTCACTATTTTCTCTAATGCAATATGTTTGATTTTAGTTCATGAAGAAAGTAGGCTGCAGAAGCCCATCTACCATACAAACAAAGCTCTTTAGGATGCTTAGATGAGATACTTTTGACACTACAAGAAAAAGGGTAATTAGCTATGCAAATAAAATATAGCTAAATCTTGCAAAAGCATTGCTAAATACATCAACCAACATAAAATGCATTGAAAAAAAATATTGGCAAAAGTACCATCGTTGATTCCATTTGCCAACGTTTAAAAAGTTTTATCGGCAAAAACATGATTCATCGATATTTAATTAAACATTGGAAATTAATTACCTACGCAAAATAGTCGTCAGAAAAAAAATATTTATCGGCGTTAACTTATCGTCACTAATATTTTATCCACGTAAAATAAATATCGACAAAAATATTTTTATCGATAGAAACTTACATTGAAAAAAATATTTTTACTGATGAAAACTAATAGTCAAAAATATATTTTTTGCAATAAAAATTAAATGTTAGAAAAAATATTTTTATCCATGCTTATTTTACGTCAAAAAATATTTGGCGACATAAATTTACGTCGGTAATAGTTAAGCATGGCCAAAGGTGGCACGTTGGGATGCTTTTTTATGACTATTTATATTGGATTTTGCTACATTAATTTATGTCGGTAAATATTTAGTAATGTTTATTTACATTGATAATTATTAAGCATGGCTAAAAGTGGCATGCTAGCACAATAATTGACGACGGTTATCCTTATTTACCGATGCTAAGTGTCATTGCTATTTATCTTTACCTATGCTTTTTTTACATCGATAAATATTTTTTTTTAAAAAAAATAATTTTATTTATACTAATTTTTTAAAATTTGTAGACATTCATATAACATCCACATAATAGATAACATAAGATATAACAATCACATAACAAATAAATGCATCCCAAAATTAAATTAATTTACTTTAAAACATTCATATAACATCCATATAAAAAAACATGTACATATACAAAATATTGTACATACTACACGTTCTTTAAAAAAATATAATAAAATAAAAAAAGAAAACTCTATATCGATGATGACATATCATAAACCTATATTAAATTAAAAAATAAGTTAGCAAACTAATTATCTAATATAAATACTAAAAATATATTAATTAAAAAGAATATAAAATAATACCAGTGGATGAGGCATCGTTATCATCATCGGTGGAGTTCTGATCATAAGCATTAGTAGAAACATCGAAAGTCGGTGGGGGAGGCATACAGTGACATAACTTATCGAGCTTCGCCCTAAATGCCTGAAGTTAGGATGAAAGCTCGGCATCGGCCCACCGTAGGTCCACTATGTCCTTCTGATGTCTCCTCTCGATCTCAGCATATCTCCTCTCCACCTCATGTAGACGAGCATCATAAGAAACATGAGCTACTCAGGAGGAGGTAGGGGCCATAACTCCATATCCCAATCCTGTAACATAGCTAGGTCTCCTACCAAGCACCTCATCATAGATATCGTCATCTGTGGGTGGGGTAGAGCCCTTAGCCGGGGGTTGGGATCGTATCTCCATCATACGATCCTAATTAAAGAAAAAGGTAAATATAATCAAAAGTTTAAACTTTATAATAAAATTGAAATAGAACTTAATCACTTAATACTCACATGTCTCTTTCTAGTCCTAGAAAGCCACTCACCCATCGTCTGGTGATGGATCCTCTGGTAGACGTTAATCCACCTAGGCAGCTGCCCTATCTTGATGTCTCTCTAAAATTTATGAATGTAAGTACAGATATACTCTAACAAATCATTAAAGATGTATGTATGTATACTTACCAGCTCATACTGATACTGTGCAAATAATTTTGATCCACCGCAATGCATCACCATGAGTCTCGACTTGCTTTGTGAGGCCTTGTCGTAGTAGGCCTAATAAACAAATGCAATGAAGATATTAGTGAACATATTACAATAACATTTCAATTCAATAATCAATATTTTTATTATACATAATAATTATATCTTATATGTAGGATCCTTATATCTGGTGCAGAGGAGATCCCAGTCGGAGCATGATACACTCCTATGTGGTGTCTCACGTGCCACCGCTGCCCCACATGCCTGGATGACCTCCTTCCAGTGGGTATGGAGCTCATATCTGAATCCTCTAAGCAATCGCCCCATATGCCGAAGGATAGCCTCCAGCACATGAGGGATATTAATCTCTTGAATATCAAAATCATGCTACAAAAATAATATACAATATATGAGATTTATCAAAAAAAATAAAAATATCATAATTATCAAAAATTATATTTAGTTACCTGCAAATGGTCGAGAAGGACCTACTGCAATGGCCTCATAACTCTGCACCAATTAGTCAGCATCAGGAGAGCATACAAATGGATAATAATATCTACCTCACATACGTATTGATTTCTGACATGGCACTCTACTGGCATGATATATCCTAGTGGGGTGACAATCCTCATCCTTTTTTCGGGATGTGCCCTCCTCCACTCCTCTAGCTTCTCATTTCTGATGGCTCTATGTGTCCGCCTAATCATAGTATCAGTAGCTGCAATAAAATATAAAGCTTAAAATCAATTATTTATACATGATAAAAATTTAAAGTAAATATAACATAAAAAAATAACCTATGACAAAAGATGATGTGCCTGCCTCACCAGTAGTGTGCTGCTGAGATGATGAAGAGGTACCGACATCTCCATGTTGATCCCCCCATCAGATCATCCTCCTAGTGGCATAACTTAAAATCATTATTTAAAAATAATAAAAAAATAAAATAAATTAAATATAAAAATTATAATATGTAAAATCAATCTAGACTAGCTAGTGTGACCGCCTAGTCATCAAGAGAAATCGATGCATTAGCATCTCCTCATGCAAGCCTCCAAGGTCATCCTCCTGGTGCCATATCTGTATCAAACAATATATTAGAGATAATATAATATTTGATAAAAAATTATATCAATACTAAATAATATATGAAATTTAAGATATATGAGTTTCTTGAAAAATTACATATTATCAATCAATATCTATTTCTTAAAAAATTATATATTATTAGTGGATATTTTGTTCTATTATTATAAAAATTTTGGCAGCATCTCCTCATGGTTCTCCAAGTATACGATGTGAATACGGTGCCTATGCACTCTATCCAATATATACCTGAAGAACATATGAGAGATAACTACTGAACACCACATAATAAAATAAAATATCGATTAATAATAATAATAAGATTAAAGCTTTTCTAAAATATCCAAAATTGGGGCATCCAAGAGTCAATCTTAATTGAGTTTAAGATCGATTAAGATCGACTCTTGAATGGGAATCTACAGCTCCATGCATGCAATTTTGGGTCCATCTCTTAACATACATTCAGAAATGGTATCCTAATTTATCAAAAAGAAATAATTCTATATTTTCATAGAGTTTTCTCTAAAATATGAATGTTTTTCATATTTTATGCAATAAAATTTATAAATAAAAATTTATTTATATAACTAATAATTAAAAGCAAATAATCATGAATATAGTCTTAAAAAGCTAGATCTACCATTGAAAAGAACATCAGAGAGAAATACTTTATAAAATTAACAATACAAGGATCAAGGTAAATTAGAGACCGTCATTTTAGTTGAATCATAAATTATTTTTGTTAATTATATATATATGTATATACATATATATATGTATATATATAGATATGTATGTGTGTGTACATATGCAAAAAAAATAATATATATGTATGTATAATATAAGATTTAATTTTAAAAATATAATTAAATATTTTATAAGATATATTATTTTATTTTATTTATTTTATTTATTTTTTATTATTTATTTTTTTTCCTATTTTTAAGTATTAAAAATAAATAAATAAATTATGAAAAAAAAAAAAAAAATTCTTCCTCCCTTCCCCCCTGGCGCCTGCATCCCCCTCCTAGTCACCACCGCCCTCTAGCTACACCCCCTCCCATAGTCACCACCGCCCCCTACACCCCCTCCCACTCCATCGCGCCTCCCTCCCCTCCTCCCCTAAGCCATCCCTCAGTATCCATCGTGCCATTGCCATTACACCCCCACACCCCATCCGGATCTCTAGTGCGGGTCATCATCGCCAACCATGCCATCCTCGCCCTCTGTCCGCATCTCCCTCCTCTCCGCCCTTGCACCATCCCTACAGTACCTATCACCACCGCCACCTCCACACACCGGCCCTGGCCTTAGCCCCACCCCCAGCCTACAGCTCCCTTCTGCCCCAGGCTGCCCCTCCTCTCTTACCTCCATTCTCGGGCAACCAACCCCATCCCCTCCCTTCCCCGATGATGCAAAAGCAAAAAGAAAAAGAGGTTTTACCTTTTCTAGGGCAGCGGCATGGTGGCGATGCGGCACCACGATGGCGGTGACGACAGCGACGGAGGTGGAGGCAGGGACCATCGACGATGAGAGAGATCAAAAGAGAGAAGGGGGAAATAGGAGGTAGCTGGCGGAGAGGGTTCGAACAGGAGAAATAGGAGGATGGGGGCGGGAGATGAAATGCATGGAGGGTGGGATGGTAAATTTTTAAAGAAATTTATCGACGCAAAGTTACGTCGGTAATACTAATTATCGATGAATAAAAAATATTTGTTGATCCTAAAATTGATTTTGATGATTTTAAAATATTGAGTATATTATATATGTAATCATATATTTCAAGAATGTGTGTAGAATTTTTTAAGTATCCAAAATGAAGAATTTATCTGAAGAATAAATCCTCTCAAGATGCCATGCCAAAATACTTAAAAGAGCAAATTCACACATATTTGGATGGCTTGGTATGAAGAAAGTATGATTGAAAGAAGAGAAATTAAAATTAAAGGAAGCAATTATGTTTAAAAGAGTTTGGAGTCAAGAAACTCAAATTTGGAAGGTCAAACATTGAAGAAAAATGAAGTCAAGATTTTTTGAAACATCTCAAATTTTTTTTGAAAGCGCTCGAGTGGTCTGACATAATGAAACAGTATTCTAGCACAGTCTCGAGAGATCTCGAGTTGAACTCGAGATATCTCGGTCTTAGGAGATAGAAACTTAGTTTCTATGCTCTGAGAGCGAGAGGTCTCGCAGTTCTGATAAGACTCATGAAAAATCGAGAGATCTCAAAATTTGGCGAGAGGTCTCAAAATCTGACGAGAGGTCTCGATCTACGCGGATAGCCTTCAATGGATAGTTTTTCAATAGCTATTTTTTGATCCTAACAGCTATTTCAGAGCTTCCAACGACTAGAACTCTCGCTCCAACCTTCTCTAAAGGTATTTAAAGGTGGAGAATCAGTTGAAAAAAATAGAAGAAAGAGATTAAAAAATTTAGAGAGAGAATCTTTTAGATTTTGTGAGGAATATTGAATATCTAAAGAAAAGAAAAAAGAGAGGAGTGTTGTGCACAGATTTCAGCAAGCCTTCAAAGTAATCTTCTCCAACATCTTCCATAACCTCTCAAGCATAATTTGAAGAAAAGCCAAGCTTCAATCGAGCACATTATTGGCTTGTTCTTTAGGATTTAAAAAAGCTTATACTCTATTTTTTATATTGTGCTGAAATTTTACTTGTATTTTTTGATTTCTTTACAAGTTTCTTTGGGGGAAAGAAACTTGGGGTTTAGACCCATCCAAGCTCGGAATTGGTATTGTAGGTTTTGGTTGGTGATCCTGAAAATTCAACTAGGTTGTTAGTGAACCCAAAAACTAACGGTATTAGGTTTTGGTGGGTGCTCCTGTGAAAACCAACTAGGTTTGTTTGTCAGCCTGAGAAAATAAACATACTATAATCAAGGATAGATTATAATAAAATTTTTAAGAAAAACTTGAAGAGTGGACATAGGAGCGGGTTGCTCCGAACCACTATAAATCTTTGTGTATTTGTATTGTGCTTTTTTCTTCTATCTCTCTATATACTTTGCATGCTTATAATTCTTACTTTACTTTCATAGTTTGATTTTGTTATCTTAATTCTACTGCTCATATTATATACATCTCATCCTCACCACTTAGATTAAAATCAAAGCACATAATTGCTTAGAGTTAAATTTGGTCAAAGCTTTTATAAGAACCCAATTCACCCCCCCCACTCTTGGGTTGCTACCTCTAGGCAATAATTGATATCATGTCAACCCAACTAGGAGGTTCGCTTTTCGAAGAGCAATCCACAAATAGGCCACCTCTTTTCAATGGATCCAACTATACCTATTGGAAAGCTCGCATGCGCATTTTCATTCAAGCCCTTGACTATGACATATGGAGTGTCACTGTCAATGGCCCACACACACCTACAATCATTGTCAATGGCATATCCTCTCCTAAGTCGGAGAAGGATTGGGATGAAATGGACAAAAAACTTATCCAATTAAATGCCAAGGCAATGAATGTACTCTATTGTGCCCTTGATGCAAATGAGTTTAACTGAATCTCCACTTGCAATTCTACAAAAAAAATTTGGGATAGACTTGATGTCACACATGAAGGGATAAATCAAGTAAAAAAAACTAAAATTTACATGCTAGTTCATCAATATAAGTTATTTAAAATTGACCCCATTGAATCTATCACTAGCATGTACACAAGATTCACTGATATTATAAATGGTTTAAAAAGCTTAGGTAAAGTTTACACTAATAGTAAATTGGTGAGAAATATCCTCAGATCTTTACCTAGGTCATGGGAAGCCAAAGTAACAGCCATCCAGGAGGCAAAGGATTTGAACACACTACCACTAGAGGAGCCTATTGGATCCTTGATGACACATGAGATAGCTATGAGTTGGCACAATAATGAAGATAATAAGAAAAAGAAAATAATAGCACTGAAATCCATGGCTGATGAAAAAGAAGATAATCTGTCCACCAGTAAGAAAAATGATGAAGACATGGCCCTGGTGATTAGAAAATTCAAAAAATTTATGGAAAGAAAAAGGCAAGGATTCAAGAAGAGAAACTTCATTAGAGGAGAAGCCAGTAGGGAGAAAGAAAAAAAAAATAGAGAGATCAGCCCACTTGCTATGAATGCAAGAAGTTAGGACATTTTAGGACTGAATGTCCTCTATTGAAGAAGGGGCCAAAAAGAATAAAAAAGAAAGCTATGTTAGCAACTTGGAGCGACAGCGACGAGTCAAGCATGGAGGAAGAAAATCAAAATGAAGTAAACTTGTGTTCCATGGCACAAGATGATGAGGTATCCTCCACTTTTGATTCAGATTTTATCTTTGATGAGCTTCAAGATGCTTTTTATGATTTGATGAAAGATTTCAAAAAGAGAAGCTCAAAAAATAGAAATCTTAAGGAAATGACTCAAACACTATTGAAAGAAAAGGAAGAGGTAATTAGTAGCCATAATAAGTTAAAAGAAGAAAACAAAATCCTAAAGGATGAATTGGATAAATTAAAGCCTTTAGTTGATAAATTTACTTGTAGTTTTGAAAAATTGTAAATGATTTTAAATAGTCAAAGAGGAGTTTATGATAAAATCAAACTAGGATATAAACCCAAAGACAAAACCAAGTTTCTAAAAAATTTCTTCACTACACCCATCACTAATAGCACTTCTCATACCATTTGCTTTAAATGCAAAAAGGTAGGACACAAGGGTTTTGAATGCAATACTAGAAGAGTTAATAAAAAGCATGTTAAAAGCATTTGGATTCCAAAAAGAACCATGTCTACTAACCCTAAAGGACCCAAGAAGACTTGGGTACCTAAAACTATCACTTGATTGTTTGTGCAGGAATGTCTTGTAGCCCAAGGATCAAAATGAAATTGATATTTAGATAGCAGCTGCTCAAGGCATATGTTGGGTGACAAGCAATAATTCGTCACCCTAGAAAGAAAGGAAGGGGGAGTAATCATCTTTGGCAATAATGGCAAAGGTAAAATAATTGGCTATGATAAAATTCAAATTACTCCTTCAGCCTTTATAGATAATGTATTATTAGTTGATAATTCAAAACATAACTTGCTTAACTGTGTGATAGAAGTTTTAAAGTCTCATTTGAATCTTCTTTGTGCAAAGTATCTAGTTCCTTTGATGATAGTTTAAAATTCATTGGATTTAGGCGTTGGAATATCTGCATGGTGAATCTTGATGAAATTGCCATGAAGAGTGGCCAATGCCTAGTTGCAATGAATGCTAACATAAAAAAAACTAGTTGGCTTTGGCATTGAAGTTTAGGTCATGCTAGCATGCATACTCTTTATAAATTGCATAATAAAGACTTAATTAAGGGGCTACCAAAACTAAATTTTCAAATTGATCATGTTTGTGATGCTTGCCAATTCAGAAAATAAACTAGGAAAAGTTTCAAATCCAAAAATATAGTTTCAACTTCTAGGCCTCTTAAATTGATTCATATGGATTTGTTTGGACCTACTAGGACCACAAGCCTAGGAGGAAAGAAGTATGGTCTAGTAATTGTTGATGATTATTCTCGTTTCACTTGGATTCTATTTTTAGCTCACAAAGATGAAGTATTTTTATTATTTTTAATATTTTATAAGAAAATAACAAATGAAAAGAACTTTACTGTGGTATGTATCCATAGTGATCATGGCACAGAATTTGAAATTAAATACTTTGAAAAATTTTGCAATGAACATGGCATAGAACATAATTTTTCAGTACCTAGAACCCCTCAATAAAATGGAGTTGTTGAAAGAAAGAATAGAACCTTAGTTGGGATGGCCTGTACCATGTTGTGTGAAGGGAATCTATCCAAATACTTTTAGGCTGAAGCCATTAACATAGCATGTTACATCCTAAATAGAGTTTCTATCCATTCGATTTTAAAGAAAATTTCCTATAAGCTTTGGAAAGAAAAAAAATATAATATTAATTTTTTTTATATTTTTGATTACAAATATTTTATTCATAACAATAGTAAAGATAATCTAGGCAAATTTGATGCTAAGGCAGATGAAGGTATATTTCTTGGATACTCTATATCTAGCAAAGCATATAGAGTCTTCAATAAACAATCTTTAGTTGTTGAAGAATCAATAGATGTCAGTTTTGATGAAGCTAACAATCATTCTTCGAGAAAAGAAGATATTTTTGATGATGATACAAGAATTCTCAAAGATGGAATGAAGGAGCTAAACTTAAGGGACAACATCATTCATGACAAAGATAACTCTACAACAATCATTGAATAAGAAAAGGATGTTGAGATTGAAGCATCTAATGATGATAGAGATCTATCAAAGAAGTGGAGGTATGCACATAATCACCCAAAGGAATTGATTTTAGGAGTTTCTTCATAAGGGATAAGAACTAGATCCTCTTTTAAGGATACATTTGATTACCTTGCATTTGTTTCTCAAATAGAACCTAAAAATATAGAAGAAGCTAAACAAGACTCTAATTGGATGCTAGCCATGCAAGATAAACTAAACCAATTTGAAAGAAATAATGTATGGACACTTATAAATAGACCCATAAATCATCCTATAATTAGTACAAAATGGGTATTTAGGAATAAATTAGATGAACATGGTAATGTTGTAAAAAATAAAGCTAGATTAGTTGCTAAAGGATATAATCAAGAAGAAGAAATTGACTTTGATGAAACATATACACCTGTAGCAAGATTAGAGACTATAAGATTATTACTTGCTTTTGCTTATTATATGAATTTTAAATTATTTCAAATGGATGTGAAAAGCACTTTTTTAAATGGTTATATTGCCGAAGAAGTATTTATAGAACAACCATTCGGATTTGAAAATCACTCACTTCCCAATCATGTATATAAGTTAAATAAAGCACTCTATGGACTTAAACAAGCACCTAAAGTTTGATATGAGAGATTGAGCAAATTCTTATTACAAAATGATTTTATCAAAGAAAGTGTAGACACCACACTATTTTTGAAAAAGAAAAATAATGACCTTCTTGTAGTGTAAATATATATGGATGACATCATATTTGGAGCTACTGATGAAATTCTTTTTCAAGAGTTTGCTAAGTTGATGCAAAGTGAATTTGAAATGAGCATGATAGGGGAGCTGAATTTCTTCCTTAGACTATAAGTCAAATAATCAAAGGAAGGCATTTTCATTAGCCAAACAAAGTACATCAAGGAGATGCTCAAGAAGTTTGGCATAGAAAATGAAAAGAAAATTGGCACACCCATGAGTCCTTCTTGCAAACTTGACAAAGATGAGAATGGTAAAAATGTAAATGAAAAGCTCTACAGAGGTATGATAGGATCCTTATTTTACTTAACTGCAAGTAGGCCTGATATATTATTTAGTGTGTGCATGTGTGCTTGATTTCAATCTAATCCTAAAGAATCACACTTATTAGTTGTTAAAAGAATTTTTAGATATTTGATCTACATACACAACTTAGGTCTTTGGTACTTAAAATAATCTTCTAT
The DNA here is from genome assembly GCA_006176705.1 of Cocos nucifera. Classification (NCBI taxonomy): domain Eukaryota; kingdom Viridiplantae; phylum Streptophyta; class Magnoliopsida; order Arecales; family Arecaceae; genus Cocos; species Cocos nucifera. The sequence continues at coordinate 64,148 of QRFJ01006248.1, read as the reverse complement.
TGAATTAATTGGATACACTGATACAGACTATGGAGGATGTAAAATTGATAGAAAGAGTACTAGCGGTACTTATCAATTTCTAGGATCGAACTTGATCTCTTGGTATAGTAAAAAGCAAAACTCTGTAGCACTATCAATGGTCAAGACCGAATATGTTGCTGTGGAAAGTTGCTGTGCTCAAATACTTTGATTCAAACAACAACTCGAAGACTTTGGAATTAAGCAAAATAAGATATTTATTAAATGTGATAACACTAGTGCCATAAATCTAACAAAAAATCCTATTCAACATTCAGGAACTAAACACATTGAAATTAGATATCATTTTATTAGAGATCATGTTCAAAATAATAACATTGTGCTTAAATTTGTTTCAACTGAAAATCAATTAGTTGACATTTTTACAAAACCTCTAAGTGAAGATAGATTTTCTAAAATTTTGTATGAACTTGGTGTATGTGATCCTCTATAAAAATATTTAATCTTAAATTTTTTGAATTATTTTTTGATCTCCCTCTATCATCCTAAACACTCCTAATTCAATCTTGAAATTTTTTTTTAAAAAAAATTAGCTTAAAATTTCATTTTTATTCTAATTTCTTCTCCTTGTGCATGAGAAGTCTCAGATTATTCATGAGACCTCTCAGCTGGATTTCGAGACATCTCGCAGTAAATGTGAGAGCTTTCAAAATTTTTGAGACGTCTCGTCTTGAAGAGGAGAGCTCTCGACTCTTGCGGGCCCTCTTTTTAATCAATCTACGAGAGGTCTCCTATTTCATTCAATCATTTCGCTCTTCTAAGACCTCTCCTCCAAACTCTCCAAAACTCTCCTCCTCTACTCAAAAACCTTCTGAATTACCTTTCCTTGTCCATTCCCTCCAAATCTTAAACCCTAATGGCTCCGAAGAAGAGATCCCTTACCACACAAAAACCTCCCATCACGCCATCGACTGAAGCTAGGACTAAGAGACAGCAGGGCTTGCCTTAATCATCTCCGCCTGCTTCATCATCTCATTCTCATCTCTTCGTTGCTACTAGGATAGTTCCAACGAGCCACGGTGTGGATATCAAATACCTAGATCAGGAACACTTCCATATTGAAACTTAGATTCGACAGCAAGGATGGAAAAAATGTGTATTCTAGAGGTAAATGTTTACCCGAACTTGATAAGAGAATTTTTTGACAACATTACCTTTGATCATGGGTCGAAGGTTGAGTCTGTTGTGAAAGGGGTACACATTTCTTTAGATGAGAGAAAAATAGGGCAGCTTCTCGAAGTGCTTAGGGCAGGGATTAGCAATCTAAATTTGTTTGATAAAACTGAAGCCCTCAAGTGCATCTTAGAAAGGGAGGATGTTGATGAAAATGTACAATTAGTTTCACATCTCTCGATTGAGATGAGATTACTGCAATCTTTTGTCAGTCACATAGTTTTTCCTAAAGTAGGAAGACATGATCGGGTTGGAAAGAGAGAACGAGGTGTCATGTTCTTTTTAGTGACTGGAACTCCCATCAACTTTCCCTTTCTTATACTTCAACAACTGAAAGACACCACCAATAAAAGCAAGGCTTGTTTATCCTATGGATTGATCTTCACCTTAATCTTCAAGGACTTTAAAGTTAATCTAGAAGGTGAAGACTTCAAAAAATTGGTCCACACAGACTACATAAATGAAGGAATATTAAATTGGATGAAGTTTATAAAAAGGTATAACAAATGGGTGAGGGCAGATGAACATGCTGCAAATGAGTCCGAAGTGAAGGAAAATCCTGAACTTTCTAGGTCAGGTTCGTTCAAATCTGATTGGATCGAAAGGCATATTTCAAAAATTTTCTCTTAGATCCAAATTAGATCTAACAATTTTCAGATCTTATTTTTAATATCTAATAAATAAAAAAATTAAATTAAATTAAAACTAAATAATTTTACCTTGATTCTGGGTAATCTGATTATCCGTTGATGATCTTGCTGAAGCCCTGAGGTTCTGGATCTAGCCAGGCAAGCGCCTGACCTCTACTGATATCCACTTGGGCTAGATCTGGAGATCTTCTCCTTCTCTTTTTTTTCTCCAAAAATTAGATCTAGATCTAATTTGCAGGATCTTCAAAACTCCTTCTGAAGATCACCCATCATCTCTGCAACAGTGCTGCCTTCTTCCTTTTTCGTCAATCTTTTCTTACCTGACTCGCACTAATCTGAAGCCCAACTACCTTAGGCATGGAGAGAAGAGAGAGGATTAGAAAGGTGGCATGGAGGAGGGAGAGGAGCAGCCTTGGAGGCGTGGGCTAATTGAGGAACTCTTGAAAAAGTTGAGGCATAAATAGGTCTTTATATAGACCCTGCTACGCCATGCAGTGCCACATCACCCCAACCAATCGCATCGCTTCATGCAATCAGATCTAAATTTGATTGATGGGATGACATCATCTGATCCAATCAGATGAGAGACCCACAGATTCATCCATAGGTGGTGCCTAAGACTGGTCAAAGTCTATAGATGAGGGTCACCTAGTTTGAATCCAAGAAGCAACCTGGAGTCCCTATCCATGGGCGCATGCCATCCTAGGCGTGCACCCCTTTCTTTCCAATTTCTAGGGAGGGGACAAGGCCCCCATCCAGCTCTCCAATAAGGTGCATGACACATGGGTCAGATGTCCAAGGGTCGAAGGTCAACATTTGACCAAGTCAAAGTACAAGAATTAGTAGGTGATGGAAAATGATGGGTGTTGTCTCAAATTTATCTCATAAATTAAAACAATCCTTTTCTAACTTGGACAAGCGCTAGTTAGATCAGGTAAGATATCTGAGTGAGTACAAACTTATTTGGTTCAGTCGAGATAACAATTGATAAGAAAAAGGAGAATGTTAGGCACAATCATGTGCTAGCACGATTTCTTTGAACCTAATTGAATCTCATTCAGATCAATTGAACTAGATCAGTTCAATTGATGATCACCAGATTCAAACCCTTGTTTGTGTGATCCAGTTAGGTTCAGTTCTGTATGGTAATGGGATATGTCATGATCTCTATCATCGACATCATCGAAACTCCTTTCGATGGATCAGAACTCTTCTGATTCGAACAGCTAGAATGATCGATCATCTAAATCATTCTAATTGCTCCCAAAATCCACCAGTGACACCTAGCAGTATATGGTGGCAACCCATCAGAGCTGAATGCGAACCTCTTGGTGCAGCTACCTGTGTGATTAAGTTCTTCTATCTTGAGCCCCGATCAGATTAGGGTTAAGGTGAACTCGTCAAACCCTAGTTCCTGTCATATGATGTAATCATTCGATTCAAGTCCGAATGTGAAAACCTAAATAGAAACTCTTTCTATTATTTCACACTCTGCCATGGCCATGGGCTTATGGACTTGATTCTCATGATCATCATAGGGCTGCTCCTCTACCACCGAGGTAGATAGATTCCATCTTGATGCAATCCAGTTCCTACAATGAACATGCTATAGCCAACATACACCTCAGGGTTCCATATGGCTAGGAGACCGAGTAATGGTGTAGTCAAACTATAACACCCTCAAGGTGAACTGCCGATGCACCTCAGGTCAAAGAACCAGACACACTACTGTAGCAGCATCGAGTCAGTCATTGACGAGAAGGTAGACTTCCTAATGACTACTCGAGGTGGTCACGCTCAGTGCCCTCGTTCTCTAACGAGTACCTGTACTCTCGCTCCGGTGTCTCCACACCGTAGACTCAAGACTCATCTACTAAAGAGAAGCGATTGTACACCAACCTTCCGGATCAATCACCATCCTCGTGATGATCCTATGGTCGGGAGCATTTTATGAGTTAATAATGATTATTCATGTCTTAAATTTTCAACTCTTGAAAATATGAATTATCATTACCATTAACTCAAAGGATGTATCACAGACACTAAATACACATATGTGATAGAAAATAACCCATTTTATTATTTATACTCAAAATTACAATTTTGCCCTTAGAAGTGTATTACAAGTGTCAGCCAATTCTGGCTTCTAGGGCACATATATCTAACAAACTCTCCACTTGATCCTAAAGCCAATTAGCTATAAATCTAAGTTCCATCTTCTCAAGATGGGCTTCGATCTTCTGCTGGCCCAATGGCTTTGTAAGTGGGTCTACCACATTGTCTGCGGAGTTGACTCTCTTGACCTCAATGTAATTCTTCTCAAGATAATCATGGATGAGGTTATATTGCCACACGTTGTGCTTGAATTTTTGATGAGACCTCGGCTCCTTAGCAAGGGCTATGGCGCCATTGATGTCGCAGAATAGAGGAATGGCATCTAATGGCATGACTCCAATCTCTGCGGTAAACTTCTTATACCAGAATGCCTCCTTTGCAGTTTCTGATGCGGCGATATATTCTACTTCCATGGTGGAGTCTGCTATTATGTCTGCTTGAAACTCTTCCAACTGACAGCTCCACCATTGCATATAAATAGACTCCCAGATGTCGACTTTCAATCATCTATATCAGACATAAAATTCGAGTATGTATATCTTTGGACTTGGAGTTCTCCATTGTACCAAAGACCAACAACATATCCTTAGTTCTTCTCAAGTACTTAAGGATACATTTCACAGAAGTCCAGTGTTCTTCATCCTGGATTTGACTGATATCTGCTTGTGACACTCACAGCATGGGCTATATCAGGTCGTGTACATAACATGGCATACATGAGGCTCCCTATTGCTGAAGCATAAGGGATCTTGCTCATGCGTTCTATTTCCTCAGGTGTGCTAGGGCACATCTTCTTGGAAAGATGAATGCCATGTCTGAAGGGTACCAAACCCCTCTTAGAGTTTTCCATACTAAACCTCTTTAGTACTTCCTCTATGTACATCTTCTGTGAAAGTCCTAGCATCCTATTCGGTCTATCTCTATAGACCTTAATTCCTAGAATAAAGGATGCTTCTCCTAGGTCTTTCATGGAGAATTCTTTAGATAACCACATTTTAACTATGGTCAACATGGGAATATCATTCCCAATAAGGAGGATGTCATCCACGTACAATACGAGGAAGACAACAGCGCTCCCACTGATCCTTTTTGAAGATACATGGCTTCCTCCTCATTCTTTGATGAAATCCAAATATTTTGATCACATCATTAAAATGAGTATTCCAGCTCCGAGATGCTTGCTTAAGTCCATATATGGACCTTTGCAGCTTGCATAACCTTGTGATCATCATCACTGGATGTGAAACCTAGCGGCTGTTCCATATAGATATCTTCCTCAAGATATCCATTTAAGAATGCCATTTTTACGTCCATTTGCCATATTTCATAATCGAAAATAGGCTGCAACAGCAAGCAATGTGCGAATGGATTTTAGCATAGCTACTGACGAAAAGGTATCCTGATAGTCAATGCCTTCGCGTTGACTATAATCCTTTTGCCACTAATCTAGCCTTGAATGTCTCCACATTCCCATCTGCACCAATCTTTCTCTTGAAGATCCATTTACACCCAATAGGTACTATACCTTCTGGTGGATCTACCAAGGTCCAGACTTGGTTTGAGTGCATCGAGTCAATTTCTGACTTCATTGCCTCTAACCATTTCTCGGAGTCGATATCTGATATCGCCTCATTGTAGGTTTTGGGATCATCACCATGAGCACCATTACCTATGAGGAACATTTTCTCTACTTCCTCTGAAATAATACCTAAGTATCTTTCAGGGGGACAGGAAACTCTTTCCGATCTATGAGGTGGAGGAGGTAGTGTTCTGGATTGGCTCAACCTGATTTGGTTCCATTTGGTCCTTAGCTCGTTGCTCTTGTGAGACTTTCTCATCGAGCTTGATCTGCTTTCCAATGCCGCTATCTTGAATAAACTATTTTTCAAGAAAGATGGCATGTCGACTCACAATCACATTATGATCTTCTGGAATGTAGAAATAATATCCTAATGACTCTTTAGGATATCCTATAAATCGAGCTCTGAAGGACCTAAAGTCTAACTTATCCGCTTGTTGTCTTTTGACATGAGCCGGACAATCCCAAATTCTGAGATGACTCAGACTTGGTTTCTTACCATGCCATATCTCATACGGTGTGGTAGGAATGGTTTTAGAAGGAACCCTATTTAGTAAGTATATAGTGGTTAACAAACAGTATCCCCAAAGAAAATTAGGGAGGTCTGTGAAGTTCATCAAGGATCGGACCATGTCTAATAGGATCCGATTCCTCCGTTCTGAGATCCCATTGAGTTGAGATATTCCAAGTGGAGTCCATTGAGAGACTATGCCATTTTTCTTGAGATAGTCCAGGAATTCCCGACTAAGGTATTCACCTCCTCGATCTGATCGAAGAACCTTAATGGATTTTCTAGTTTACTTTTCTACTTCATGTCTGAATTTTTTAAACTTTTCAAAAGCTTCAGACTTGTGTCTCATAAGATACACATATCCATACCTAGATGAATCATCGATAAAGATTATGAAGTAGACAAAGTTGCCTCTAGTCGGCACATCAAATAGACCGCACATATCTGTATGTACTAGGGCAAGAAGATTCATGGCCCTTTCCTCATGTCCTACAAAAGGAAGTTTAGTCATTTTGCCATGAAGACAGAATTCATAAATTGGATATGACTCAAAAGTCAATGGACTCAATAGCCCGATTTTCTTCAATTTGTTAATCCTATTTTCTGCTATATGACCTAATCTTAGGTGCCATAGATATCTATCATTTGGACTATCCCTAGTTCATTTTGATTTTATGGCATTCACATTTTGCTCGAAATTAAAAATAGATGCATCAACATGTAACTAATAAAGATCGTTAATAAGGAAACCACTTACAATTTTATTTCTTTTATAAAGAATATTACAATGGTCCTTAAGAAAACTAATTACATAGCCTTCTACTGCAAGGCATGAAACAGAAATCAAATTTCTGCTTGCTATAGATACATAATAATAGTCTTTTAATACTAAGTCTAATCCAGATGGTAGTCGAAGAGGGTATGTTTCCACGGCCACGATAGCAATCCTTGCTCCATTTCTAACGTGCAGGATGATCTCACCATCCCTCAGCCTCCTGCTATCCTCAAGATCTGCATAGAAGTGCACAAGTGAGCACTAGAACCAGAGTCAAGTACCCAACTGGATGCAGAAGAAACTATAAGGTTAGACTCAATAACGAGCATACCTCTAGAAGGACTAGCCTTCTTCTTCTTTAGGATGGCCAGGTATGGAGGGCAGTTCCACTTTTAGTGGCTATCATTGTTGCAATGAAAATACTTTCCTTTGTCAATGGCCTTCTTTAGCTCTGCCTTTTTCTTCTTTCTTCCTTCCACCTTCTACTTTTTCGCAGACTTCTTCTTTCCAAAAGACTTTCTCTTAGAAGAAGTCCATTTTATAGCAAGCACCGAGCCTTTAGAATCTTTCATGGAAAGCTTAGCAGTAACCAGCATGTTCATAAGTTTGGCCAAGGAGTTTTGAAGTTTATGCATATGGTAGTTTATGATAAACTGCCCATATGCATCAGTCAAGGATTGTAGAACTATATCATGCTGTAGATCCAAGTCCAACCTCACTTATAGCTTCTTAAGCTCTTTAAGTTCTTGATCATCATTAGACAATGATCTTGGACTGACTGCCCATCACACATCTTAGCCTTGAACAGTCATTTAGTGACTTGATACTTGGCTGCGTGACTCTGTTCACTAAACATCTCCATAGGTGAGCCAACATTTACGAGCAGTCCTAATATCTTCATGTTGGTACTGAAGCTCATCAGACATCAAGCCCAACATGTAATATCTGACCTTGTTATCTTCATCAGTCCACTTATCTAGAGATGCTCTCTGTTCAGCAGATGGACGGGCTGGTAAGGTGGGAGGGTCCTGGTCCAATACATGAGTTAACTTCTTAGAACCTAAAATGATTTTGAAGTTTCAGAGCCAATCCTTGTAATTTAGTTCGATCAGTTTATGGGTGTCCAGAATTTGTGCTAGTGGGTTGGATGTAGACATTTTTCTATAGAGAGTCAAAGTTTCTAGTTAGATATTGTAATTAAGACTTAACCAATTTATTTAGTGATTTTATTTTAAAATAAATTAGCTCTCACTATTTTCTCGGATCTCTACACTCTCTCTATAGAGATGCAAAAATCTTCATGATTACTGATTTCTAGGGGGTGGTGTGGTCCCACCAATTGACTCATCATCTCACCTAATAGTTATTGGTGATGGGTTAGCCAATGAGTGAACAACTCTTGTTCAATGATTCTCTAAGCATGATGCACCCAAACATGGTCTCTAATTCATGAATCTCACCACATCCGAAATATTGATCCACTCCTTAGTTAAGTCAGACCCACCATTTGCATAGATTGAATTCCTAATTGGGTCTCTCATCGTATCCAAAATATTGAGCCAAATCCATCCTCTAGCCTGTAGCATCCAATGCCTAATAGATATGGTTGCATCTTTTCGGTGCAACTGAACCACTGTAACCAGCCAAGAATAATCAACCCCGGGAAGGGCCCACACATCTACAATGGTGGAAGACCTTAGACTTAATCTTTTCTTAGGAAGATTTGATTTAGGTCTCATTAAACTAGACTTGACATAGTCATAACCATTATGACTAACCTAGTGGCATGGGTTAGCTCGGATTATTGACCACCTCAGATCAGAATTGAGTCAACAAACATGGTCAGGTAAGTGAGATTGGTGGAAGGGATATGCCATTAACTCGATAAGAATGCATTCGAGTCGAGTAGCTCCCAATTAAAAATTAGTCGATCGTATCTGCCAGACTTACCTTAGATACCAAATTATTGAGATAGAACCAATCGAATTAGCCTACAATCCAGACTCTAACCATTGAGCCTAATTAGGTCTTAGCTTGATCGATCACTCATATGACTCGATCTTGACTCAAACTTAATCCTATTAGGCTGGTTAATTTAAGCACTGTTGATCCCATCTAGCCAACTCTTGATTCGGTTTGGTCAACCACTTAGACCTAATTAAGCTACCCAAGCCCGAACCCAGTTTTATGAATATGTCTTAGATCTAAAATTCTCAATTTTAGACCTAATTGATATTTCATAAATTTAATTCTCAATTAAGTTAGGGTTCTTAAATAAAACATGTAAATAAGATCCTAGGATTTCAGGATCTAGGGTTTTATAGAAAGTAAGCTTTCAATTTCTGATTAAGAACGAATGCGCAGCACCCCTACACATTATACGAACACCCCATCGAATGGGAGGAGAGGATCTTTAAATTCTACTTTGTTCTTATGATCGGACGGCCAAGGGGAACGCCTTAATCAGAAATACAACTAATCTACAAAACTAATTAGATCTAAGCATATATCTTATATATATAAAAATTGATCTAATTAAAACATACTTTGTATACATCTCATGTATCATGCATATATATTTTTTAGATCTAAATTATCTCATAATCATCTAAAAAATTAAATTTAAATTTGATCATATCAAATAAAATTTAATCTAGATCCTTTTGTAGAACTATTCCACAACTAGTCTAAATATGCAACTATCATACCTCATATGAATAAATTAATTTTAATTTATTTTTTATTTTTAGATCTGATTATAATATTTATAACATCAAAAAATAAAAAATAAATAGATCTAAAAATCATATTTAATCAAATTAAATTATGATTATACTAGACTACATATAGAATAATTCTATTCCTAGTCTAGTTATGCATCTCATACATATTAGATCTAAATTAATTAATTTTAATTTTTTAATTTTTTGATTTTAAATCAAATCATATCTCATGTGATATCTAAAATTACTAATTCATCAAATTAAATTAGATTTAAATAAATTTTATAGGAACCTGGCTCTGATACCAATTGAAGAAAAATCCTGAATTTCCTGGGTCAGGTTCGTTCAGATCTGATTGTATCGAGAGACATATTTCAAAAATTTTCTCTTAGATATAAATCAGATCTGATATTTTTTAGATCTAATTTTTAATATCTGATAAATAAAAAAATTAAATTAAATTAAAACTAAATAATTTTACCTTAATTCTGGGTAATCCGATTACCCGTTGATGATCATGCTGAAGCCCTGAGGTTCTGGATCTAGCCATGCAAGCGCCTGACCTCTACTGGTATCCACTCGGGCTGGATCTAGAGATCTTCTTCTTTTCTTTCTTTTCTCCAAAAATTAGATCTGGATCTGATTTAGAGGATCTTCAAAACTCCTTCTGAAGATTACCCATCGTCTCTGTAGTAGTGCTGCCTTCTTCCTTTTTCGTCAACCTTTTCTTGTCTGACTCGCACTAATCTGAAGCCCAACTACCTTAGGCATGGAGAGGAGAGAGAGGATTAGAAAGGTGGCATGGAGGAGGGAGAGGAGCAGCCTTAGGGCGTGGGCTAAGAGGAACTCTTGAAAAAGTGGGCATAGATAGATCTTTATATAGACCCTGCTGCGCCATGCAGTGCCACATCACCCCAACCAATCGTGTCGCTTCGTGCAATCAGATCTAAATCTGATTAGTGGGACATCATCTGATCTAATCAGATGAGGGACACATAGATTCATCCATAGGTGGTGCCTAAGACCAGTCAAAGTTCGTAGATGAGGGTCACCTAGTTTGAATCCAAGAAGCAACCTGGAGTCCCATCCATATGGGATTCCAGACGTCCCTATCCATGGGTGCACACCATCCTAGGTGTGCATCCCTTTCTTTCCAATTTCTAGAGAAGGGACAAGCTCCTATCTGCTCTCCAATAAGTGCATGACACATAGGCAAATGTCCAAGGATCGAAGGTCAACATTTGACCAAGTCAAAGTACAAGAATTAGCAGGTGATGAAAAATGGTAGATATTATCTTAAATTTATCTTATTAATTAAGAAAACCCTTTTCTAACTTTGACAAGCTCCAGTCAGACCAGGTAAAGATATCTGAGTGAGCACAAACTCATTTGGCTCAGTCGAGACAATAATTGATAAGAAAAAGGAGAATGTTAGGCTCAATCATGTGCTAGCACGATTTCTTTGAACCTAATTGAATCTCATTCAAATCAACTAAATTAAATTAGTCCAATTGATGATATCTAGATCCAAATCCTTATTTGTGTGATCCAATTAGGTTCAATTCTATATGGTAATAGGATATGTCATGATCTCTATCATCGACATCATCAAAACTCTTTCCAATGGATCAAAACTCTTCTGATTCAAACAACTAGAATGATTGATCGTCTAAATCATTCTAATTGCTCCTAAAATCCACTAGTGACACCTAGCAGTATATGGTGGCAATCCATCAAAATTGAAAGTGAACCTCTTGATGCAGCTACTTCTATGATTAAGTTCTTCTATCTTGAGCTCCAATTAGGTTAGGGTTAAGGTGAACTCGTCAGACCCTAATTCCTATCATATGATTTAATCACTCGATTCAAGTCCGATGTGAAAATCTTAATAGAAACTCTTTCTATTATTTCACACTCTACCTTGGCCATGGGCTTATGGACTTGATTCTCATGATCATCATAGGGCTGCTCCTCTTCTACCGAGGTAGATAGATTCCATCTTGGTGCGATCCAATTTCTACAATGAACATGCTATAGCCAATATACACCTCAAGGTTTCGAATGGCTAGAAGATCGAGTCATGGTGTAGTCAAACTATAATACCTTCAAGGTGAACTATCGATGCACCTCAGGTCAAAGAATCAGACACACCACTGCAACATCGAGTTAGTCATCGACGAGAAGGTAGACTTCCTTATGACTACTCGAGGCGCTTAGTGCCCTCATTCTCTAACGAGTATCTGTACTCTCGCTCTGATGTCTCTACACCATACACTCAAGACTCATCTACTATAAAGAAGTGATTGTACACTAATCTTTCAGATCAATCACCATCCTCATGATGATCCTATGGTCAGGAGCATTTTATGAGTTAATAAATAAAAATTTTTGTCTTAAATTTTCAACTCTTGAAAATATGAATTATCATTACCATTAACTCAAGGAATGTATCACAGACATTAAATATACTTATGTGATAGAAAATAATCTATTTTATTATTTATAATTAAAATTATAATTTTGCTCTTAGAAGTGTATTACAAGTATCAGCCAATTTTAGCTTCTAGGGCACACATATCTAACATGAAGAACATAGGTCTCCACCCCCTCCACCATCACCATCTGTTGCTGGACCCTCTTTTACTACACCAGGATCCCCACACTCTCCTCAGGTGCCTCCTTGTCCAGCACTAGTACCTCCCTTAGCTTTTGATCAAGATCTGTTAATTGAAAGGATGGTAGAAGAAGTAGTTCAGAAAGTATCTAAAAGATTTATGGATATACTGTCCAGTATGAGGCATCAACTCCTTGTAAGCATTGAAGAACAAAGGATATTCACTAAAGGTTAGATAGAAAAACTTAGCCAATAGATTAGTGGATTGTCTCAAAAACTTGAGATTTTGGAAAAGAAGCAGTAGAGTTCATCAGGTCAAATTGAACTACTCCTATCCGAGAATGCCAAACTTGCATAGAGATTTAAAGAGAACATCACTGTTCAGTGCACCACGGTTGAAGTCATTATCTCCATCCTACGGTAGATTTGCAGTCGGCCTCCATCCTCTTTTGGGCCATCATCTTCTTCTAGACCATCACCTTCTCCTAGACCTACTCCTCACTTGTCCTCTACTAGACCCAAATCCTCCTCTGAACCCATCATTGAGTTCCTCTCTGATGAAGACTAGGTCTAGTATCTCTTTTATTTTAATTGTTAGTTTAAGTATGTTGGTATGAGATTCATTTTTTGTAAACCAACATACATCTCTATTTATGCATTATCACATCTTGCAATGAAATCAATCTTTTTCATACTCTTATCTTTTTATGATTCTCTCATTATTATGATTTTGATGTTGACAAAAAGGGAGAGAAATATTAAGGAGAAATATGCAAATGCATAATTAAATCTAACATACAAAATACAAACGTATAATCATTCAAATAAAAAATACAAATTCACAAAAAGGGACTTTTAGAAAATGAAATAATTGAAATGAACAAATACAAAATGAAATGAAAGTTATTCAAATCCTATTCATTTCATGAGAGAATACACTAAGGGGGAGCTTTAGCACAAAAATTTTGCATTCATTAGTTTTTGATATACATTGCTTACATTTCTTTTATGGCTTGCTTAATGTTTTGTCATCATCAAAAAGGGAGAGATTGTTGACCGTAAAGGTGATTTTGATGATGACCAAACATTAAAGCAAGTGATTACTAATATATTTTATTTTAAGTATTCCAATATCAGAAGAAAGAGAGCTCTTTGACTAAAAATAAGAAAGACATAAAGTGAAAATCAAATGAAATTCAAATCTCCTAAAATTGTCTTAGAGCAGTCTTCGAGACGTTGCGAATTTTTTTCAAGAGCTCTCGAGTGGACTGGCACCTAGCAAATGCAATTTTGGCTCGATTTCGAGAAGTCTCGAGTGAATCTCGAGATGTCTCAATCTCAGATGATAGAAACCCAATTTTTGTGCTTTGAGAGTGAGACGTCTCGCAGGATTCTCGAGAGGTCTCGTGGTTCCAGCGAGACATCTCATTTAGAATCGAGACATCTCAATCTCAAGTGAGCTATTTTTTTTAGAAAGATGATTTTTCATGCGATTGAAGATGAGAGCTCTCCTGATCAACCTAAGAGGCCTCATAACCCAGTGAGATATCTCAAGACAAACCGAGAGATCTCAAGACACGGTGACTGCTTTTTGATGGGGCATTCCAAGTCGGATTTTTTTCATTCCAACGACTAGTTGCTGCTCTCCAACAGTCAGATTTTTCTTTTTCTGAACTCCAATCATCACTAGAAAAAAGAAAATACTGAAGATATAAAAGGAAGAAAGATTAATTTTCAAATAGAGAGAAAAATAAGAGAAAGAAAAGCACGCTCTATTCTTGAACGAATACCCAATCTCCAATCAATCTGTTCTTTCAAGCTTTGAAGAAGCTTCAAGTGCATTAACTCCACATATTCAAAGAGGCTTTCAATGAACTACAAGGATAACTTTTTTGCTCATTCAAAGGGGCATTTCGAGTTGTAAAATTTCTTTTCCTCTTTCCATGTACTTGGTTTTAGAAGGGGCTGAAATTTGGGTTTTGGGACTTTTCTTCCCTCTATTTATTCAGATTGATTCGTCTGATTCTTGTAAGGATTATGGTTGGTGAACCTAAGAAAAAACCAACTAGGTTTTTAAGATAGTGAGCCTAAAAAAATTATCCGACTGTAATCTTATGGGATTATAGTAAAATTTCTAAGAGTATGCTTAGGGAGTGAACGTAGCTATTGGGAGAGCACTGAACCACTATAAAATTCTCTTGTTTATGTGTGTGGTCTTAATTGTGTCTTCTATTTGCTCTTACACTTGATTCACTTAGTTTTTAATCATTTAGCACTACACATATCTATTTTAATTTTTGAAAATCCAATTTATCCTTCCTCTTGGGTTATCTATCTAGGCAACAATATCAAAAAATATTTAACAAAAACTTAACTTTTTATCGATGTAAAGTAACATCGGCAAATCTGCACTTAGCTATGTTTAAGAAAAATGTAGGTACTAAAATTATTACCGACATCGATAAAATGTCAAAAAAAGTTTAATAAAAATTAAAATATTTAATAAAAAGATATTTAATAAAAATTATTATCGATGCAACATTTTTATTGCAAAATAAGTATTTATCGATGATAAGAAAATATCAGAAAAAGTTTATTTAAAATTAAAATTAGGTTTGTAAAATATATAATTAAAATTTAAAAATTAAAAAATTAAAAAATAATTTTTGATGAAAACTATACGTCAGAAATAAGGTAAATTTCTTATGTTAGTCTTTAACATAGATAATTATTCTTTTTATCGATGCTTTCTTATATCGCTAAAAGTTTATTTTTTGATGATTATTTTACATTGGTAATAACTTAATTACCTTCCATTGCTTTTTAAATTAGCTTTTATATTTTTATAAATAATTTATGAATATAATTATTAAATTTAAAGCTCATCTTTATCATTCATTATCTAAATAATTATCGTTAAAGTATCATCATAAAAGTCTGCCTCAATCCCGAAGTCCTAGCTATGTCGATCAATAAAATTCATCTCGACGGTCAGAAACGACCATATAATGATCTGATAGATAGAGATCATCAATAGATCCAAAAATTATAGTAATAATTTTGGTGATATTTATAACATACTATCAAAATTTTACTTTAATCGAGCATCATTATCATGGTCAATTTAGTAAGAAATGATTTCGATCATTAAATAAAAAATGAGTGATCAAAAAGCCAAACAGCATCTGATTAAGATAATTTTTTAAATAAATAATCATTGCTACTACTTTCATCATTTATATGATCGTGATCGTAAAATTTAAACCGTACGTATATGAACCATCCATATTAAGTAGATTTTATAAAAATATAATTATATTTACCTAACAATCTCAAGAATTAGTATCAAGAGACATAAAGTTTTGGATTGTTCATATATATGTGGATTGAATTTTATGATTATCAATATATAAACAATCAAAGCATTAGCAAAGATCATTAATCTAAAAAATTATCTTATAATTAGACACCGTTTGACCTTTTGATCACTAATTTTTCATTTAACGACTGAAATTATCCCATGTTAAATTAACTATGATAATGATGTCTGATTGAGATAAAATTTTGATAGTATGCTATAAATATTACTAAAATTATCTTTACAAATTTTTGAATCCATTAGTGGCCTCTATCTATCAGATCATCATACGGTCATTTATGACCGTCGAAATCAAATTTTATTGATCGACATAGCTAGGACAGTCTGATCGAAGCAAACTTTTGTAATGATAATCTAATAATAATTATTTAGATAATGAATGATAAAAATAAATTTTAAATTCTAAAATTATATCGGTAAATTATTTATAAAAAAATTATTAAAATGCCTCAATATTTGCCTACGCTCTTAATTACCTAGGTAATAAGTTTATTTCCTTATAGTAAAAATATACATAGATAATAAGAATCTTTACCTATGCTATTTAATGTCGACAAATGTTTTTACTTTTAATTATATTTTCTATTTATTTTTTATTTTACTAAAACTTTTTTTGATGCAAAGGAATCATAGGTAATGATCTTAATTTCCTATGAAAAAATAAATGTAGGCAATTAATCTAATTTTCTATGCTAAGTTACCATCGATAAATCTTTTAAATAAATAAAATAAAAAATAAATAAAAAAATATTTATCGATAATAACTAATCATAGGTAATAGATAATTACCTACAAAAAATTGAATCATAAGTAATTACACTTATTACCTACGAAATTTAGCGTTAGTAATTATTTATAAAAATTAAAAAAAATTAATAAAAAAATATTTTTTGATGTTAAATAAATATAGGCAATAAGCCTAATTACCTATGCAAGAATTAAGCATAGGTAATTAGTCTTATTACCTATGCTAAATTAGCATCGACACATTTTTTATAAAAATAAAAAATTAATAAAAAAATATTTATCGATACCAATTTAGCATAGAAATAAGATTAATTACCGATGTAACTATTATGTATAGGTAATTCATCTTATTACCTACGCTAATTTAGCATCAATAAATTATTTATAAAAATAAAAGAAAATTAATAAAAAAATATTTATCTCAATTAAATAAATATAAAAAATAAGGCTAATTACCTATGAAAGACTTAAGCATGGATAATTAGTCTTATTACCTACGTAAATTTATCATCGATAAATTATTTATAAAAATAAAAAAATTAATAAAAAAAATTATCGATGCTAATTTAGCATAGAAAATAAGGCTAATTACCTATGCAAGATGTAACCATAGGCAATTGACCTTATTGCCTATGTTAGTTTAGCATCGGCAAATTATTTATAAAAATAAAAAAAATAATAAAAAAATATTTACCAATGCCAATTTAGCATAGGAATAAGACTAATTATCGACGTAACTATTATGTGTAGGCAATTCATCTTATTGCCTATGCTAATTTAGCATTGATAAATTATTTATAAAAATAAAAATATTAATAAAAAAAATATTTGCCGACGTTAAATCAACGTAGGCAATAAGCCTAATTACCTATAGAAGACTTAAGCATGGGTAATTAGTCTTATTACCAACACTAATTTATCATCGATAAATTATTTATAGAAATAAAAAAACTAATAAAAAAATATTTATCGACGTCAATTTAGCATAGGAAATAAGGCTAATTACCTACGCAAGATGTAACTGTAGGCCTTATTGCCTATATTAGTTTAGCATCGATAAATTATTTATAAAAATTAAAAAAAATAAAAAAAATCTTTGTCAATGCTAAATAAACATAGGCAAAAAGGCTAATTACCTACACAATTTTTAATCGTAGATAGTTATTTTTATTACTTACACAAATTTAGCATCGATAAATATTTGTCAAATATTAAAAAATTAAAACTATCCATTATCGATGCTTTTGTTTAAATGTCGACACTATGTTTACATGGCTAATTATATTTGATGATGTTTAGTTTGTAGCGTAGCTAATTATGCCAATTTTACCGACGTTTATCCCTTTACATAGCTAATTGTCCTCTTTACCTACACAAAATTTTGCATCGGTGAATTTTGCATTGGCAAAATCTCTATTTCTTATTATATGATTAGAAAAGATGGATTATGCCCTGATAAACTCGGCAAGGAAGTTGCCCCTATTTCCAAGCCTATTTGATAGTGGCGCTGAAAGATCAACCCATGAAGATAGTCCTTTATAGTCCAGACACCTCAGGCTGGCTCATAAAGTGGTCACTGGAGCTTAGAGAATTTGACATCAAGTATTTGCCTCATCCTGCAGTCAAAGTACAGGTTCTTGCTAACTTCATTCTCGAATGCACCATCCCTAAGGAAGAGAAACATATATGAACAAAAAAAGAAAATTTCCAAAGGCCCTGTACATTGATGGATCTTCTAGCTCAACCAAATGTAGGCCTAGCCTCTTCCTCACCCATCTAGAAGGAAGGACCATAAAGTATGCACTAAGATTTGAATTCCAAACCTCTAATAATAAGGTAGAATACGAAGCTCTCATTACCATCATTAAAATTGCAAAAGAGCTCGAAGCCTGATAGCTAAAAGCCTACAATGATTCGCAGCTCATGGTCGGACAGGTGTGAAGAGAGCTCGAGGCACATGAACCAAGCATGATCAAATACCTACAAAAAGTGAAGAAAATCATGGCTGGAATATCAAGCATCGGTATTGAATAATTGCCTAGAGCAAAGAACTCCAGAATTGAGCTACTTTCAAAGATCGCCACCCAGGGACTATTGGGTTTGGAGAAAACTACATACTTTGAAGTCTTGAGAAAATCCAACATCTAAGAACCTGTGCCAATAATGCAAGCAGAACATGAGCCAAACTAGATATATCTAATTATAGAATATCTATGTTATAAAAAACTACCATCAAACTAGGATGAAGCGAGAAAGTTGTTATGGTGGGCCCCTTATTTTCTTCTATATGAAGATAAAGTCTATAAAAGATTTCTCTCCATGCCGCTACTAAGGTGCCTACGACCTTCTGATACTGATGATGCATTATGAGAGGTATATGAAGAAATTTGAGACAATCACTTGAAGAACAGATTGCTAGTATTCAAGATCCTTTGATAAGGATATTACTTGCTAACTTTGTAGTAAGATGCCGCTATCCTTATATGGAGGTGTGACTAATGTTAGTGACATGCTAACATCAAGCACTGAACTTCTGTGCCACAAAATTTGATCAATTCCCCATGGCTCTTTGCTCACTTGGGATGGATATCCTCGAACCATTTTCTCATGCAATCAAACAAAAAAAATTTCTACTTGTGGCAATTGATTATTTCATAAAATGGATCAAGGTAGAACTATTGGCCCAAATAATCAAAGTGAAAGTTTGAGATTTTGTTTGGAAGTCAATCATATGCTATTTTGGCTTACCATAGGTTGTCACTATAGATAATGGATGACAATTCGATAGTACCTAGTTTAGGAAGTTCTGTAGCAAGCTTGATATCATGCACTGCCTTACCTTGGTGGCCCGCCTGCAGACCAATCGAGAAGCCTAGGTGATGAATAGGACCCTTCCACAAGAATTGAAGGTGAGACTAAACTGAGCTAAAGGTTTGTGAATGGATGAGTTGTATAATATATTGTGGGCCTATCGAACCACCTAGAGGGTTCCCATTAGAGAATGCTATTTAACCTTACATTCGGGATAGACACTATCATACATGTGGAGATTGGTCTGCCTTGCCCCAGAGTAGAATAGTTATGATGAACGAAATAACCCAAAGCCATTGCAGGTGAACCTGGACCTTCTAGAAGAAGTGTGAGAATGAGCTTGGATTTGGATGGTGACTTATCAATAGAGAATGGTATGCTAATACAACTCCTGCATAAAAGGGAAGGTATTTCACCCCAGAGACATAGTACTTAGAAGAGCAAAAGTATCACAACCCCGAGAATAGGTAAAGCTCTCACCAAACTAGGAAGGATCTTACCAAGTAGAAGAAATCGTACACCAAAGAGCCTACAGACTTCACCACTTGAAGGGCATGCCAATCCATAGAAAATCTATGAGCCTATTATCAGTAAAATCCTCTATACACTGAATAAATCAAAATTAATAAGAGCATTTCTTCCTTTCTACTTTTGCCATTAGATCTTATGCATGTAGTGAAGATCATTCTCACATGAAAAATGCTCTCTATAAATGGTTGGTTGCTTAATACACATAGGACCCAATGCTAGGGAGGCCTAATCTTAGGGTCAGTACGTCTGAGCACACTTAGAAGTGGGCAAAGTTGAAGACCAACTTCAGTCGCTCGACACAAAGAAAGATCTAAGGCCAGGGAGGCCCGACCATAGGGTCAGTATATCTGAGCTTACTTGAAAGTGGGCAAAGCCAAAGCCTCACTTTGATTGCTCGACATATAAAAAGACTCAAGGCCAAGGAGGCCAAACCTCAAGGTCAATACATCCAAGCTTACTTGGAAGTGGGCAGAGTTGAAGCCCCACTTTGGCTACTTGACATAAAGAAAGCCTCAAGGCCAAGAAGGCCTGACCTCAATGTTAGTATATCCAAGCTCACTCAAAAGCAAGCAAAGCTAAAGCCCCACTTCAACCGCTTGATATATATATATATATATATAGGAGGTCCCAACTCCAGGGCTAGTACATCCAAACTCACTCAGAAGCGGGCAGGGCTAATCCTTAAACCTTGGTCACCTAAAATGAGAGAGATCTCAAAGCCATATAGGCCCAACCTAAGGGGCTATACTTGCAATCTACTAGAGAAGGATAAAGCCGAAGCACAAACTTTGATCATTAATAACTGGATGAGATTTTAGATTTGGCACATGCAACCCTAGAGCCTACACCCCTAATAAGCCAACTTCGGAGTGGATGGGCTTGAGGATGCCAGGTGCAAGACATCACCATGGAACTTGCCAATGCTATCTTAGGACCATCTTATCTAGAGAGAAAGATGAAGTCGAGTCTTGGCCTTTAAGCCCAAAGTGTAAAATGCACAAGGAATGTAGAGGAATGCGAGAGAAAGAGGCAAAGGAAATGATTCATTTCATTTCATGATTGTTTGTACATAAATTCAGCCAAAGCTAACAAAAAAATAAGGGTTCACATACCTTAAAACAAAAGAAAGAAAGAAAGAAAGAGGAAAGATAAATAATAAAGATCTCCAAGAGCTTAGAGATCGATGGGTGCAACAGCATTGTCTGCAAGTGCCTCCATGAAAGGTTGCTCCCTTTGATGGGCAAGGTAACCTTAAGTCCTTGATGAGCACTCACCACGGTCGATGGATTGGCCCCCTCAACTAGCTCCTCAGATATGGCAGGTAGGCCAGTGATAGGAGAGGCCGCATCCTCATCAAGGATGCTGAAGTCGATATCAAGAAAATTTTCTTGTATCCTAGCACAATAGTCTTCAAAGCCCTGCCCATAAGCCATAGAACTGTACGCGGCCAAATTCTTCTGACCACGATCTAAGGCTAGATACTCCTTGACCATACTTGAGGCCTTCTCGTCCACCTTTGCAAGCCTACCCTTGAGGTTGGCGACTTCCAACCTCAAGGCCTCACTCTTCGAGGCCAGGCAGCCCTCCAACTTGGCCACCTTCCCTTCCAACATCTTCTCCCTCTTCTCATGCTTGATGAGTGAAACCCAAAGCTTGTTCTTGGTGCTTTTGAATAGCTCTGCCAATCTAACTAGCCTCTGCTTAACCCTGGTCATCCCTTTGGCCAGCTTTGTCTCCATCTTGCCGACCCTCCTCTTCACGTCTGTTAAGATCTCCTGGAGTCTCTTGACGGCTTCATTGAAGAAGTTGCTGTGGTGGATGATACTTGTCATTACAGCAACAAATAAAAATTTAACCAAACATACTTTGGATTATGACTGCTTGTTGTTATAGCATCAAATAAAAATTAGATCCAATTTTAATATTAAGTAGGATAATGATGAGTCGGGTCATGATTTTCTCAGGGATTGAAGGCTGAGTTACATTCAAGTTAATTTAAAAAAATAAAATATTAAATTAATTCTTTAAGTAAAAATTTAAAATAATAAATTTTAAAAAAATAATTTAAATTAAGTAAATTAAAATAAAAGAAGATAAATAATTAATTAATTAGAATTTAATAATTAATTAAAGATGAGAAAAAAAGTTGTCTAGGATTTTAATTCCATCTTTCAATATTCAAGTAGATAATTGATTCAAGCAATCTTTCTATTGTCAACATGCAATCTTTTGAGATATATATTCCTTTGATCTGATTCTAACATAACCTATTCTACCGAGCATGAATCATGTCTAACACAATCATGATCTATCTTATAGACATAGACTATTTAGATCATATAATCAAAGAATATAAACATGAATCTGATTAATTTTTATAATTCATCCTAATTAGAGCATAGACCATATCTATCTATGATCATGATCTATCTCCTTAGGCATAAATTACAAGAAACTAAATATTTAAATATAAATCTTATAATTTATTCTAACTTAAGTATAGATCGTATCTTTTTACGACCATGATTTGTCTCTTTAGTTATAAATTTTAAGAATTTTAATATTAAAGCATAAATAAGAAAGATATGTAAAAAGATAAAGAAATTTTATTATCTAATTAAAAAAATCGGATTGAAATTACAAATGCTCATGATCGAAGGACTTTTCTTACTTTTCTGAACACGAGATCTTTAGCCATACATATATTTGATCTTGTTAGCTTTTGGCATATTGGAATCTCCCAGATCAAAGAAAAAGAAAAGAAAAGAAAAAAGAAAAAAGAAAAAAGAAAAGAAAAGAGAAGAGAAGGGAGAGAGAGAAGAAGAGAGAAGAGAGCTTGGAGGGCTAATTCTCCTCACATGCGGTTCTCTTTTGTTCTCTAGCATATAGGGGATTAAATAGATGAAAAATAAGGATTTTTGAGTTCTTGTTGGACTCAAATTAGAGTATGGATCGAATTTAAGTACTAAAATATTTTTGGCCATCGAATCTTGATCAAACGACCTTAAATCCATCACAAAACCACTGCATAACCCCTTGATTCATGCTCAAATTAAATCAGAGCCATCGGATCGAAGCCAAGAGCATTTTTGGCCATGCGATCATGCTTAGGAAGGCTAGGTAATCCTAATCAAAATCGAAATTGCCCTCAACCATTGGATGTTGATCAGAAGAGACATCAGCCATCGAATCGCGCCAAACTATTCCCATGGACCTCTTGAACCAGGCGCACCTAAGACCTCCGCCAACCAGAGCCTGCGATGTCACCTAAAATGATGATAATAGCCCTGTATGCCATGATAAAGTATTTGTAGACCCTTTAAGGGTCAATGCATACTAAGTTGGCACTCAGTCCACGGTGGACCGTGATAAAAATGATGTCAAGGTGACCTCACGAGCTGAGGGGATGCTGGGCCAAAGTGGGCTGCATTTTCGCACGCGGGCTGGACTTGCATTGCAGGCCGGGACTGGTGGACTGGACTGGACCATGGTTGGTCTGGCGCTAGCGCTGGGCCGATTACACTAGACCAAACCGGGTTCTGGTTGGACTAGTCGGTTTAATTTTAATTTTTTTTATTTAACTTATGGGCTTCATTTTTTTTTTATTTTAGCTCCATTTTGAGTAAAATGTATTCCGTTAGAACCCATAAATCGAGCTCTTCATATTGATGAATTTTTTCTATAAAATACTAATAAAAATATTAATTTTTTTAAATAAATATTAATTAATATATAATTTAATACTATTATTTTATAATTTATGATAATTATCACATCCATCAACTTGAGTTTTACTTATCCTCGAGTAAAAAAAAAAATTAGAGATATGTACTGACTCGATAAGATGTGAAAGTTTCTTCAGGTCACTTTAAAGTCAGTTGATACCTGGTTAGAGTTTTAAGAAATACATCATCTGATTATTAATTCTATCTCAAATAGTGGTTAAGTGAAGAACATAAAATTTTAAAGCTTTTCTTTGACTAATTCTTTATTTTTATTCTTTAAATTCTCTATCTTTAGTATGGACTAGAGTTTTTTTTTAAATAATAATACAGCTGGTGTAATATTTTAATCTCTTAAGCTTTCTATTTGACCTTTGTAGCAAGCTTTGAATCAATGACTTTCAAACCAGTTGACTTTAGAGCATTAGGTATAGAACATCCCTCGGACTTATTGGCTTGAGTCAATTATGCTACAGGTTAAAACTAACTATATAGCAAGCTTCTTCACATTGTCCATTTTTGGATGCAAATAATATTACTTACTTAGATAATGAGATCCGGTTACTTGGTGGAAGATCAATATTTAGAACTTGTTCTTTAAATTTTTTTCACACATATATATATTAATTTTTTATTATTTCTTTACTTATACCCATATAAAGTAGATTCTTTATTGAATAAAGGATGGAAGAAGATTTTAGAATCACTCAAAAATTTATTTTATTCTAAACCTAACATTTATTGGATTTTCTTAATAATTTGATCCTTAGTATTTTAAAAATTCACTAGATTATTAATCAGTCATTGATTAAAATGCTTGAAAAACTTCAAATCGATACGAAATTAGGTACATAAGACTAATTATTACTATACTTAAGGACTTTAAAAAATTTTATTTATCCTTATCCCCCAACTTAATTTTCATTGTCGTTAATGAAGGAAAGAATAATAGAGGGTGATAAATGATAAGAAGATAACAAGAAAAGAGTTTACCTAATTTAATATATTTGTGTCTTGATCTAGGGTTTATTTATTCTTCATTCAGTATGGGTCTGTAGTTCTCCTCCCAACTTATTTTTGAAAGAAAGATAAACTAAAAATAAAAAAAAAATTTAGATGTAAAAGGCTGGGTTGCCTCCCAGTAAGTACTAAGTTTAACATCTTCAGTCGGACCCTATGAAGGAGTCTTAGGTATAATCAATTTTAGCACATCCTTCAAGGTTTCAAAAAGATAGCGCCAATTAGGAGGCCATGTCATCATGGTGTAAAACGTTCATGGAATGCTATAGGATGGTTAGACTTAGTCCTAATCAATAGAGTGTTTGAAGCAAGAACGCTATTCCAAAATTTAAAATTATAAAAATTTTTATAACAATTAGGAAGGAATTATGTTTGTTGGGTCGAGATTAGGGATGGTAGTTTTTGAATTTCTTCAACTATAACCTAATCTACCCTAGTCCCTTTTTTGGCTCTAACAAATCCAAGCATCAACTCTTCCTGATCTAGATCATGGCATTTTTTCAAATTAATTTTAAATCTACCTTCACACATTATTTTAATATTATAGATAAATTTTGAAGGCTATCCTTAAAAGTAGTGCTGAATATAGAAAAATCATTCATAAAATTATTATCCCTTATTTCATCAATATCTCATCCTACAACTTCTTTATGAGCTTTTAGAACATCCATAAGTTGGTCTTTTTGGATAGGTATCACTAGAAGAGTGTCAGTGGGTGCATCCAAAAGTGGTTTCAATTCTAGAATAGTTGATGGTTCTAATAAGGGAGCTATTGATGGGCTAGGTGGTAGCTCAAGTGTTCCAATCCATAGTAGGGTGGTTTTAGAGTAGGGTATATTTACTTAGTTACTAACTTTTGTATTGTATCAATCTTCATCAAAATAATCCATCTCATTATGAGCCAAACAGAGATTTAATGAATCCTAAAAAAGAATTATGGGTGAAGCTTCCTCTAAGGTGTTATTCATCTATGGTTCTTGGAAAGTCTCTATTGATTCTATCATCTCATCAATTTATCCTCCCTTCCCGTTAAAAGGACAGGATGATTCTAAGACACTTGGAGATGGATCCATATATAAATAAGGTGATGGAATTAGTTCATCCCACTATTCAGGTTCTTTCCTATACATTTTTGCCTTAGTTATATGATCTAAAAGGATCTTTTTGATTTTACGAGATTGTTCTATGATCATATTATTTTCGAGAGTTTTAATTGATTATTCAGGAAAAACTTCTAGGACATTAAAATTTCGAATCATATATGGTCTCTTAGGGACATTCTCGGGCTAATTGAGCAACTCTCTCTCCTCCTGCCGATTGAATGTAAGCACTTGTTTCTGTAGATCTTTAAAAATTTGCATATAGGAGTGAAAGGTCTATTGTAAGGTCTGATTATTGAGCTCTAACTTGTTTAATGCTTGCTGAATCCTCTCTTCAGAAGTTGATTTATTATTATTTGGAGAAGATTGATAATGTGGGTAGGTCATATTATAAGATTCATCCATGAAAGTGGATCTTTGTGGCACTGGGGTAATCACTAGGTGTGATTGCTATGAAAAATTTGGTTGAGCCCCCCAACCTAGATTATGAGTGTTAAAGTATAAATTATTTTATGATCTGTAGGCACTTTGGATTTGATCTTAATAAACTTACTCATATATATACTCAGAAAATTGGTGTGGGCATTCATTTACATAATGGGTGGGGCTCGAATAAATTGTACCAACTTGTTGTGCAAGAAGAAAAAATGGATATGAAGGATTTCCATTGGCTTCTAGATGCTCTATTCTATTGGATAGCTTAGGATAAAAATCCAGCTCTAATTGTTATTTATTTTATTTTATTTTATTTTAAAGAATAAGAAAAAAGAAGAGGAGAGAGAATTCTAAAGATGAGAGCCCTAAAGAGTCCTAGATCTAGAGATGATAGAGGAGAGTATTTTAATTAGGATTTAAATTATAATAACAAACAAGTTAAGAAAGCATGGACTCTCTATCCTAGGGTTTACCTAGATTTAGATAGCTCCAAATTGCTAAGGTCACTTTCAAGCCCTCCAAGTAAAGAATTAGCCACTCAATTGGTTAGGTAAGTTTAAGGTTAGTGAGAATCCCTCCATTGCTTTTCTTAGACACCAATGTTGGGAGATATCAACTCACTCTGATACTGATCATTATGGAGTTTGGCCAGGACACCACGACCTCAAGATCTTATCAATACCATTTGCATTGCACTCGATCACGTATGGACACCACAAGAGAAAGAAAGAAGAATACATGAAAAGAGAGCACACAATCAAGTATACATGGATTAAACCAAGGTCTACCTCCATGGGGCATGCAAAACTTTACTATGAGAGAAAAAAAATCAAACAATGCAAGAGAAATTTACCACTCAACTCTTGTACAAGAATCTCTTAATAAGAAGTTCCAAAATTCTCATAAAAGCTCTCTGAAACCTCTTAAGAAGCCTCTCAGCACCTCTAGGACGTCACCAGCTTTTCAATACAATAAATGGTTCATCAATTGAAGTTATCTAGACTCCAGTAACTCAAAAATAGTATTCTAGTAGGAAACCTAATCCTAGTCACACTCAAAATTGCATCTTGACTGTCCGATCATGCAAAACACTCCTAGATCAGCCCGGATCAAGCCCCAACTGTTCGATCATGATCGGCTCCTCCCTGAGCCATCAGATTGTGACCAGTCCATGGAATAGT
The DNA here is from genome assembly GCA_006176705.1 of Cocos nucifera. Taxonomy (NCBI): domain Eukaryota; kingdom Viridiplantae; phylum Streptophyta; class Magnoliopsida; order Arecales; family Arecaceae; genus Cocos; species Cocos nucifera. The sequence continues at coordinate 37,043 of QRFJ01006248.1, read as the reverse complement.
ATCATGGACTGCATGAAATGGCCTGAGAGGTCCATGCACTCCCCTATAAATCGGTGGTCCATCATGGACCATGCTTCACGGTGGGCCTAGGCACATGCATGGCCTGCTCCCGTGCAGCCTGCACATGTGCTAGCACATTTGGCTAGCTCAGCACCACCATGCATTGCTAGTCTGGGCTGCGCCACCACCAGCTGGTGCCGCCTATGGGCCCATCTCTGGTGGGCCTGAGGCCGGCTACCCCACTCCAAACTTCTTTCATACATATCTTCTCCGTCTAGACTCCATTTGGGCTATTCTTAGACTCATTGGATTTCGTTCGTCATTCTAGATCTCATTCTAGACTTATTATGGATCGAATCTTGAGGTATTTTTCTCAACAATCTTCATCTTGATTCGATATTCGGCCTCCACCTATCTCTGAGAGCATGTAATCCATCTTGCCCCTAAGTCCTGGGGCACGCTTATTGTCTCATGGATGGGCAAACATGGGAGTTGAGCCAGGCTGCTCGATTCTATGTTCATCAATGGCTGTGTCCACTTTGACCAAAGACCTGCTCGAAAAAGTTTACTATGATAATAGAAACTCCACTCTATGACGTCGCCTCTCATCCTTCCGAATCTCCCATCTCGTGCTCGATCCACCTCTACCTGAAGCTCCACCTTATACTAGACTCCCTCTAGCTCTTGAAGCTCCACCTCACACTAGGCTCCCTACTAGATAGTAATATCTTCTCATCCTCTTCTTTTCCTCCAATATCATCCTATCATGGTGCATGACTTATAGGATTTCATCATCAACTATCCACCTATAGTCATTTGAATCCAAATTACTCAGTGAGATAAGATTTCACCTGAAATTGGGTATGTATTGGACCATCTCTAATCTTCTTACTGCACCATTATGTGTCCTCCAACTGAGCATCCCGATGCCTCTAATTGCACAGCTTGATCCATCCGATAAATAAATAGTATCCTCACTGCTCTCTAGGAAGTCAAACTACTCCTCTCTACAACAAACATAATATGTGCATGTAGAATATAAAATTTACTACTAAAAAAAAGTAGATACCTCATCAAATATCTCTAGGACATCATCCTCTGACTCACTACTAGCCGTCACTATAGTAGCCCTCATCCGATCCCTGAGCTATGGGCAATCTTTGACACGATGCCCCAACTCGTTATATCGGTAGTATCTGATCTTACTAGGTCCCTCATTTTGGATCTAGATTATCCTCCTCGTGATCCTCTACTGCTCCATCTACTGCCACCTGCTCTTCTAGAAATTGTCAAAACTGAGCTACCACAATCTGAGCTCGAAGTTGGGTTCTCCCTCCTAAGAACCTCATTCTAGAGAATCGCTATAGTGACCTCGTCCATCCTGATGGTGCTCTTTTCCACTAGAAGAATAGTCATCAAGGACTCATACGAAGGAGGAAGCGATGCTAGTAAGATCAATGCCCGAATCTTCTCCTCAATCTTCTTACCTACACTGAGAAGATTGATGAGAATCTTTTGAAAGTGGCTGAGATGCCCCATAGGCTCTATCCCTTGATCATCCATAGTTGGTAGAACTACCTCCAAAGAAAGAGAGTGTTGGTAAGAAACTTCACCATGTACGACTTCTCGAGCTTCGACCATAGCACCATCGAGAAAGTCTGGCTAAGTACATAGATCACCACCTCATCCACCAAATACATGCAGATGGTACTCACCATCTGCATTTATAGCTGCTCCCAGATCCTCTTCTCTATGGTGTCTGACTTTTTTTCATTCAAAAGAGCATCGATCAAATCATGTTGGATGAGCATGTCCTTCACCCTCACTTGCCACAAGAAGAAATTGCTCTTTTCATTGAACCGACTGATCTCCACCTTGATTATGCTTGTCTTCTCCATCTTCTTTGATCTCGATCAATACCGTCATGATCTAGACAACCACGTACGCTGGTATCGTTTGGCTCTGATACTAATTATTGGGAGATATCAACTCACTCTAATATCAACTATTATGGAGTCTGGTCAGGACACCATGACCTCAAGACCTTATTGATACCATTTGCATTGCACTCGATCATGTATGGATATCATAAGAGAAAGAAAGAAGAATACAAGATAAGAGAGCACACAATCAAGTATACGTGGATTAGACTAAGATCTACCTCCACAGGATGTGCAAAATTTTACTATTAGAGAAAGAAAATCAAACAATATAAGAAAAATTTACCACTAAACTCTTATACAAGAATCTTTCAATAAGAAGCCCTAAAATCTTCACAAAAGTTCTCTAAAATCTTCAAGAAGCCTCTCAGCACCTTCAAAACGTCACCAACTTTCCAACATAATAAATGATTCATCAATTAAAGTTATATAGAATCCAAAAACTTAAAAATAGTATTTCAATAGGAAATCCAATCCTAATCACACTCGAGATTGCATCTGGACCATCCGATCACACAAAGCACTCCTAGATCAGTCCGGATCAAGCCCCAGCCATCTTATCATGACCAACTCATCTCTGAGCCATTGAATCATAATTGGTTCATGGAATAGTGCTGTGGACCATGCAAAATGGCCTAAGAGGTCCACATGCTCCCCTGTAAACTGATGGTCCACCATGGACCGCGCTCCATGGTGGGCTTGGGTGCCTGGGCAGCTTGCTCCTATGCGGCCCATGCATGCTCGTGTGTCTGGTCAGCCCAGCATGTGGCTGGCCCAGCATCGCCGCATGCTGCTGGTCTGGACCACACCGCCATCGGCCAGTGCCACTTATGGGCCCCTCTCCAATGGGCCCGAGGCTGGCTACCCCGCTTCAAATTTTTTTTGTGCTTATCTTCTCCGTGTGAACTCCGTTTGGGCTATTCTTGGACTCATTGGATTTCGTTCATCATCCTGAACCTCATTCTGGACTTGTTATAGACCAAATCTTAAGATATTTATCTCAATATTTAATTATCTTGATCAGGTATGCTAATGGAATCAATTAACTAATCACCTTACTTTGGAATGTAGTTTCTAAACCACTTGCCTGGATATCAGTCAAACTGACTAACCTTAACTCAGTCCAACTCTTAGAATATTTTATCCTAATGAGCTCGATTATCCATAGGAGCCAACGTCTAATTGATTTTAAATTAAGATCTATATCAATGCAATATGAAGAATGGTGATTTATGGGCTAAGAAAAGATGATCAAATCTCTATCTTATCTTATTTAATGGGTTATATTCTTAAAGTATATTATGAATATGCAATGCAAACAAGAGGTCCAAACATATTGATTTTTTTTAAGATTTAATTAGTTTCTTTATGTTAATTAAGTATTATGAGGTGTAATTATTTTCTTGTTATATTAGATTATTTAAAGGTAGAAAAATAAAAGATAAATTTTAATTAAGTTAATTAGATTGATTTGGTTAGGTTTTATCTAAACTAATTTAGAAAATTTAACTAATTAGAAAATAAATTATAATAGACTTAAAAGATAACAATAATTTATTCTAAATTATAAACAGTAGTAAATTGAATATGTAAAATAAGATAATTATTTAACTATATAATTAAGATACTCTAGCTAGAAAGTAATTAATAAACCATATAAGAAAAGTAATATAAAATAGAAATTTAAAGAAAGCATAATATAATAGGTAATTAAGTAATTTAATTAAATTGATGGATAATAAAAGATAAATTATTAATCACTAGAATAAAGAATGAAAGGCAAAATTAAAAAAGTAGTAAATAATAAACTAAAAATATAAAGCAGTAAAATAAATAAGCAAAGTATAAAAGATAATAAAGTAGTAAAATAAATATTAAAGCAAAAAAAATAAAGCATGCAATAAAGCGATAAAATAAATAAGTAAAGCATGTAAAGAAATTATTTTTTTTATTTTTTATTTTAATTTTTTATTGAAGCAACCGTGCTATAAATTTTAGCAATGATGCCAAAAATTTGATTAATATTGTTACAGCATCAAATAAAAATAAGATCTAATTTTAATATTAAGTAAGACAATGGTGAGTCGAGTGTCGATTTTCTCGAGAGTTAAAGACTGAGTTGCATTTAATTTAATTAAAAATTAAAATATTAAATTAATCTTTTAAACAAAAATTTAAAGTAGTAAATTAAAAAAATTAATTTAAATTGAGTCAATTAAAATAAAATAATTAATTAATTAATTAATTAAAATTTAATAATTAATTAAAGATAAGAAAAGAAGTTGTCTAGGATTTCAGTTTTACCTTTTAATATTCAATTTTATAATTGATTCATGCAATATTTCTATTGTCAATAAGCAATCTTGTGAGATGTATGTTTCTTTGATCTGATTCTAACATAACCTATTCTACCAAGCATAGACCATATCTAACATGATCATGATCTATTTCATAGATATAGACTATTTAGATCATGTAATCAAAGAACATAAATATGAATTTGATTAATTCTTATAATTCATCTGAATATGAGCATAGACCATATCTATCTGCGATCACGATCTATCTTCTTAGATATAAATTATAATAGATTAAATATTTAAATATAAATCTTATAATTTATTCTAACTTCAGTACATGTCGTATCATTCCATGATCATGATTTGTCTCTTTAGTTATAAATTATAAAAATTTTAATATTAAAGCATAAATAAGAAAGGCATGTAAAAAGATGAAGAAATTTTATTGTCCAATAAAAAAAATAGGATTCAAATTACAAACTCTCATGATCAAAGGTCTTTCCTTACTTTTCTGGACATGAAATCTCTAGCCATACATAGATTTGATCTTGTCAGCTTTTGGCATATTAGAATCTCTCAGATAAAAGAAAATGAAAAGAAAAAAGAAAGATGAAAAGAGAAGAAAAGAGAAGGGAGAGAGAGAAGAAGAGAGAAGAGAGCTTGGAGGGTTAATTTCCCTCATAGGAGGCTCTCTTTTGTTCTCTAGCATACAGGAGATTAAATAGATGAAAAATAGGGATTTTTGAGTCCTTATTGGACTCAAATCGGAGTATGGATTGAATTTAAACTCCCAAAATATTCCTGGCCATCAAATCTTGATCAAATGGCCTTAAATGCATCATAAGACTACTGCATAACCCCTGGATTCACGCTCAGATCAAATCAGAGCCATCGGATCGAAGCCAAGAGTATTTTTGACTGTTCGATTATGCTAAGGAAGGCTGGGTAATCCTAATCAAAACTAGAATTGTCCCTAGCTGTTGGATGCTGATCAGGAGAGACATCAATCATCGGATCATGCCAAATTATTCTCGTGGACCTCCTGAATCGGGTGCACCTAAGACCTCCACCAACCAGAGACTGCTGCACCATCTAAAATGATGATAATAGCCCTATATGCCATGATAAAGAATCTGTAGATCCTTTAAGGGTCTATGCATACTGATCAGTCCATGGTGGACCGCAATAAAAATGATGTCAAGGTGATGTCACGAGCTAAGGGGATGCTGGGCTGAAGTGGGCTGCATTTTCGCTCATGGGCAAGGCTTGCATTGCAGGCCGACACTGGCAGATCGAGTTAGGCCACGGTCGGTCTGGTGCTGGCATTGGGCCGATTTCGCTGGACCAAACTGGATTTTGGCTAGACCGACCGGTTCAGCCCTCCTATTTAATTTTAATTTTTTTATTTAACTTCTAAATTTTACATCTTTTTCATTTTAGCTTCGATTAGAGTAAAATTTATTTCATTAGAACTCATAAATCAAGCTCTTCATATTGATGAGCTTTTTCTATAAAACATTAATAAAAATATTAATTTTTTAAATAAATATTAATTAATATATAATTTAATATTATTACTTAGTAATTTATGATAATTATCATATTAGAATAGTGATGAGTCAAGTATCGATTTTCTTGGAGACCTAGGATAGTTAATTAGAAAAAAAATTATTTGATTAGTTATTAAATTTTTAAAGTAGTAGAACATTAAAAAATAATAGAAAAGTTATAGTAATGAAGAAATCAAGAAGAAAAAATTATCTCAGGTTTCAATTTCATCTTTAGTATTCAAGCTTATAATTGATCATGCAATCTTTTCATTAACAACATGCAATTATATATATATTTCTTTGACCTAGTTCCAACATAACCTATTCTACTAAGTATGGATCATATCTAACACGATCATGACCCATCTCATAGACATAGATTATTTAGATCATACAATCAAAAAATATAAAATATTAATTTAATAAATCTTATAATTTATTCTAACATAAGAACAGACCATATCTTTTTACGATCATGATCTATTTTTTTAGTTATAAATTATAAGAAATTTAACATTCAAGCATAAATAAAATAAACATATTGATGATAAATAATTAAATTTTATTATTTAATATAAAAAAATAGGGTTCAAATTATAAACTCTCATATTGAAGATTTTTTTTACTCTCTAGAGATATGAGATCCTTAGCCATGCATGTTGTAGAATTCTTCTACCATCGACATCTTCAAGCTCCTTGCATGGAAGAAAAGAAAAGAAAAAAAAGAAGAAAGAAGAAAGAAGAAAGAAGAAAAGAGAAAAGAAGATGTCTGTTGACTATTGCTGCACTCTACTAAGAGGACCCTCCTAAGCTTTGGGTGTAGGTGGGTTTAAATAGAGGAAAACAAGGAGTTTTAGAATCCTTCCTAAGGTCCTATTTCGAGTTTAGCTCAAACTATTCTTGCTTGCAGCTTTCTGGCCATCAGATGATCAATCAAACACTCCAGATTCCATCAAATTCTACCGCTTATAGCTTAATTAAGACCCAGATCAAATAAGGACCATTGGATCATCTTATCAAGGCATTATCCATCTTTGGATGGCACCTAGGATCGCTGGAGGAGTCCTGAACACCTTGAGAATTTGTCTCCACCATCAAATTTCCATCGGCATCGACGACCACCATCTGTTCGCGCATGATGTATGCTGGGAGAAATCAGATCAAAATCGAAGGTTGCCCTTTCTTGTTGGATGCTGATCGACTTTGATGACAATTGTTGGATCATGCACATTGCCCTGCCCCTCTATAGACCATGTGAAGAATCGGCCCACTGCTATAGTGCATTGCTTCCATACGTCGCGATGAATTTCCATCATGGTAACATCAGCAATCAGTTGGGCTAGCCCAGTTCTGCATGCATGTGGGTTGCGGTCGACGGTCTGGGTCGATTCTTTTTTGAGCTGATTTGGTTTATGGTCTGATCCAGTTCTTTCTAAGCCAGTTCAGACCAAATTGGCTTTTTTTTTTAAAAAAAAATTTCCAACCTTCGTATCTTTTTCGTTTTAACTCTAATTTATGTCAAATTTGATTCGTTTAAACTCATAAATCAAGCTCTTTCCGTTGATAAAGATCTTTCTTACAAAATATCTATAGAAGCATCAATTTAAAATAAATATTAATTATCATATATTTTAATTATCTTATTTAGTAATTTATGATAATTATCATATCCTCCAACTTGAGTTTTACTTGTCCTCGAGTAAAAAATAAGAAAAATTAGAAGTATGTACTGACTCAATAAGATATAAAAATTTCTTCAGGTCATCCTAAAGTCAGTTGATACCAGGTAAGAGATTTAAGAGATACGTCATCGGATTATTAATTCCATCCCAAATAATGGTTAAGTAAAGAACATAGAATTTTGGAGCTTTTCTTTGACCAATTTTTCATCTTTATTTTTTAAATTCTCTATCTTTAATATATGCTAGAGTTTTCTTCTTTTTTTTATTATTTATGTCAGCGTAATGTTTTAACCCCTTAAGTTTTCTATCTGACCCTTGTAACGAGCTTTAGACCAATAACTTCTAAATCAGTTAGCTTTAGGATACTAGGTGTAGAACATCCCTCAAGCTTACTGGCTCGAGTTAAATAGGCTATAGACTAAAACTAACTATATAACAAACTTCTTCACATTGTCCACTTTTTGATGTGAATAACATTACGTACTTAGGCAATGGGATCCGGTTACTTGGTGGAAGACCAATGTTAGAACTTATTCTTTATTTTTTTATTTACTCTTTTTTATTTTTTTATTTTTCATTCTTTTTTTTTATTTTTTACTCATATCCATATAAAGTAGATTCTTTATTGAATATAGGTTGGAGGAAAGTTTTAGAATCACTTAGAAATTTATTTTTTCTAGACCTAACCATTTATTAGATTTTTTTAATAATTTGATCCTTAATATTTCAAAAATTCTCTAGACCATTAATCAATCATGAATTAAAATACCTAAAAATCTTTAAATAATTATGAAATCAAGTACATAGATAAATTATTACCATACTTAAAGACTTTAATTATTTTATTTACCTTCCTCTCTAGCTTAATTTTCATTATCCTCAATGGAGCAAAGAAATAATAGAGTGTGATATATATATTAAAAAAAAAAAGAGTTCATTTGACTTAATATATTTCTAGTCTTCGACTGTATCTAAGTCTATATTTAATTATTTAATAGCCTACATCATCCTATGTTCTAATTCTACTGGCAAGTGACATGCTTTACCAAATATAAGCCTATAAGGAGACATTCCTAAGTTAGTCTTAAAAGCTATGCAATATGCTTAAAGTACATCTATTAATTTTAAAGATTAGTCTTTCCTATTGGTGCTTACTGCCTTCTCTAAGATCAACTTGATTTGTTAATTAGAAACTTCTACTTGCCCACTCATTTGTGGATGATAGTGTGTGGCCAGTTTATAGGCAATGTTATACTTCTTCATCAGTGATACAAAAGATTGGTTGCAGAAGTGTATTCCATGATCACTGAAAATAGCTCTAAAGATACTAAATTGAGAGAAGATGTTTTTTTTAAAAAATTTTATAACAATTCTATTATCATTGGTCTTGCATGGCACCACCTCTACCCACTTGGATACATAGTCAACAGCTACTAGAATATATTCATTTTCAAAAAAATTTGGAAATGGTCCCATGATGTCTATTCCCTATACATAAAAAATTTTTATAATTAAAATTAGATTCATAAGTGTCACATCTTTCTTTATGATCCAACCTATTTGTTGACATCTAATACAACTTTTATAGTATTAATGGACATCTCTAAATAGGTTAGGTCGATAGAATTCATATTGGAGCATTTTAGCTGGAGTCTTTTTAGCTCCAAAATGACCACCATAAGCTTGGTCATGATAAAAAAAAATTGCTCCTAACTTCATTATCTAGGACATATCTTCTTATGATTTGGTTAGGATATTATTTAAATAAATATAGATTATCTCAAATAAAATACTTTACTTGAAAGAAAATTATGTTCTTATCCTGAGTTGTCCAGAGCATGGGAATCTTGTCGATAGTTAAATAATTTACTATATCAGTATACCGTGGCTCAGTGGTTACCGACATAAGTTGTTCATCAGGAAAGAACTCATTAATTGATAGTTCTTCGGTCGGTGCGATTGCTAATCATGATAGATGATCTACCACTACATTTTTGGTATCTTTTCTATCCCTGATCTCTAGGTCAAATTATTGCAAAAGAAGGATTCATCTGATTAAGTGTGCCTTGGCATCATTTTTTGAAAGAAGATGTCTAATGGTAGAATGATCTATGTAGATAATCACATGAAAACCCACTAAGTAGGACCTAAATTTTTCTAAAGCAAATACTATGGCTAAAAATTTCTTCTTAATAGTTGAATAATTTAGTTGTGTATCATTTAAAGTTCTACTAGCATAATAGATCACTCATGGTAACTTATCGATCCTTTGACCTAGGATAGCTCCTATGGTATGATCCGATGCATCGCACATAAGCTCAAAAGATTGAGTCCATATAGATGGGTGAATAATTTGAGCTGAGGTTAATTCCTTCTTTAAATATTCAAAGAACTCGAGACATTCAAGTGTGAAATCAAATTTGACTTCTTTGGCTAACAAGCTAGTCAATGGTCGAGCCACTTTGCTAAAATTCTTGATAAATCGTCTATAAAAATTAGCATGTTTGAGGAAAGAGCGAATTTGTTTTACTGATTTTATGGTGGAAGTTTTTTAATTAAATCTATCTTGGCTTTATCCATTTTGATACCTCTTTTTAAAATTACATGTCGAAGGACTATACCTTCCTTAATTATGAATCGACATTTTTTCCAATTTAAAACAAGATTCTTCTCCTTACATCTTTCTAAAACTAATCTAAGATAATGTAGACATTCAGAGAAGGTAGATCCAAAGATGAAAATATCATCCATGAAGATTTCTAAGAACCATTCTATCATATCTGAAAAGATGCTAATCATACATTTTTGAAATGTAGATGGAGCATTACATAATCCAAAAAGCATGGATCTATGGGCTATGGTTCCAAATGGACAGGTAAATGTTGTCTTGTCTTGGTCTTCTAGAGCTATAAGAATTTAATTATAACCTGAATATCCATCCATAAAATAATAAAAATCATGCCCTGCTAATCGTTCTAATATTTGATCTATAAAGGGCAAGGAAAAGTGGTCCTTCCGAGTGGTTGCATTTAATTTTTTGTAATCAATGCAAACCCTCCATCCAGTTTGAATTTGGATTGGTACTAGCTTATTGTTATCATTTTGTACTACAATAACTCCTGACTTCTTGGGTACTACTTGAACTGGGCTCATCCAAGAACTATCTAAAATTGGATATATTATTCTATTGTGAAGAAGTTTTATTATTTCCTTCTTTATAACTTATTTCATAGCTGGGTTAAGTCTTCTTTGGGGGTCTCCTTTTGGCTTAGAATCCTTTAATAGATGAATTCTATGTTGAACAATCAAGAGACTAATCTCCTTCAAATTAGCCATGTCCCATCCTAATGCTTCTTTATTTTCTTTAAGGATGGTCAATAATTCTTCCTCTTGCATAGGATCTAAGCCTGCTAAAATGATTATAGGTAGGATTTTTGATAGACCTAGATAGGCATATTTTAGATACTTAGGGAGTGATTTGAGCTCTAACTTGGGTGCTTCCTCCATGGATGGTTTGGGTAATGGTTCGACCACTATCTTAAGTGGTTCGACTGGAGGCTCCAATCTTGACTCCATCTTATGATTATCAATTGATGAGAGTTCATTAACCTCTTCATCTTCTTGGTTTATCAAAAATTCATAATTGAACTCTTCATCTCATAGGTCAATGGGCTCATATGTATTCTCTTGAATCTAGTTCACATCACTTGTTTTCTTAGTTTTAGTTAGATAAAAAATATTTAACTCTATAGACATATTGCCAAAGATGAGTTTTATCAATCAATTTTGGCAGTTGATTTATGCATTAGCTGTGGCCAAAATTGATCTACCTAATATATTTGGGATGTGATCCTTCGGGTTTGTGATAAGTTTAATTTTTAGAATGATGAAGTCTATAGGATAGATAAAATCATTGACCTTGATCAATATATCTTCTACTACTTTCTTTGGAACTTTTAAGGACCAATCTGCTAATTGTAAAGTCATTTCTGTTGGCTTTAGTTCCCCTAACACTAATTGCTTATATACAAAATATGGTAAAATATTAACACTTGCCCCTAAATCTAAGAGAGCCTTATCAATGTGGGTTTCTCCTATAATGCATGAAATAATGAAAGATCCTGGATCTTTGTATTTTACTAACATATGATTTGATAGATAAGAACTCATACTTGCTGTCAGGAAGGCTTTTTTAGGTACATTGGTAGTCTTCTTTTTGGTATATAAATCCTTAAAAAATTTAGCATAGCTTGGGACTTGTTGGATCATATCTAGTAGAAAGATGTTCACTTTTACTTGCTTGAAGATCTTTAAGATTTTGTCTAATTGGGCTGAGTTTCGATTGGGCTTAAGTTTATTTGGAAATGGAGCTATAACCTTAGTAGTCAGTCCATCAGATATGGGCTCAATTGGTGCATTAAGGTTTTCATTAGGTTCTGATTTTTCAGGTTCCTTAAACTGGCTCTGGTCAGATATTAGCTTAGTTAGTGGTTCTTTTATTTCTTCCTTTAATTCAGGTGTGCCCACTAAGTTATCTATTTGTCTCCCTGATCTTAATGTGTGAATAGCATTCAATTGGTTGATCTAGGGTTCTTGTTGTGGTCTTTGGTTGTTTTGAGTTCTGATATTAGCCTCGGGTTGACTTGGTAATTTATCTTTTTCTTTTTCACTAAGAGCTATGGCTAGCTAACTGATCTAACTGTATTTCTAGATGAGCAATTGCTTGGATATTTGAATTCATAAGTTGGTTAATAAGATCATTTTGCGATTTCATCATGACTTCTAAGCTTTTTTCTAAAAAATTAAGCCTTTGATCATTTAAATTGTTTAATGATTGATTGGGACTTGAATATGATTGATTGATAGTAGGTCTATTTGAATTTGATCCTTGTGGCCAAAAAAAAAATGGATTGTTGATTAGCATTGCCTGAATTAGTATTTTATGATCAAGAAAACTTTGGATGGTTTCTCCACCGTGGATTGTAGGTTGATGCATATGGGTTATTGGTAGGTCTTTGATAGGCTGCATTTACCTGTGCATAATCATTATCAATCTTGTTCATCAGGAAGGGTCATTTTTTTATGATATGGTTTGGTGCACTACAGCCATTGCACATGCATGCAGACACTTGATTTACATTGGTTGATCTCTGTAATTCTAAGGTCTTAAATTTTTGTTGTAATATGGCAATTTTGGCTTCTAAAGCTAGGATTGATGGAACTTGGTATATACCATCTCTTGTTGGCATAGGTTTCTATTGGTGTAGAATTTGGTTGACACCAGATCAAGCTAGAGTTGAAAAAAAAGAGATCACCGTCGGTGACCTGCAAAACAAAGTTCCATCCAGAGTCGGTGAAGGTGGCTCCGACAATCCTATTGGTGTAGAATCTGGTTGACGCTGGATCGAGCTAGAGTTGAGAAAAAAGAGATCACCATCGATGACCTACAAAATAAAGTTCCATTCGGAGTTAGTGGTGATGGCTTCGGTAGGATCCTCCGACGATCAAGTCAGCTCTTTTGGCCAATAGAAATGGAGTGCTCAGGAAAGAATTCAATAGAGTTTCTGGAAGAAGAAGAGAGCTTAAAGAAAACATATCTGGAGGGTCCCTTTTATCCTCTCAAGCATTGCTTTGATACCTTGCAATAGAGTTTTGTAAGTTACTTTGGCCTCTCTGTTTGCCTGTGGGTGAGCCACTGATGTAAAATGGTGAAAGATATTCAGATCTTCATAAAATTCGATAAGTCTCGCTCCAACAAATTGTCGTCCATTATCTATTATGAGGGTCCGAGGTAGGCCAAATCTGCAAACAATCGACTTCCAGATGAAGTACTACACTTTTGCTTTAGTTATTTTTGCCAGAGGTTCTACTTCAACCCACTTTGTGAAATAGTCTATTGCCACCAAGAGAAACTTTCGTTGTCTGAACGCCATTGGAAAAGGTCCGAGTATATCCATTTTCCATCGTGCAAATAGCCATGGGGCGCTTAGGGGTGTAAGTTGAGAGGCTGGCTGTCTTTAGATGCTTGCATTTCTCTAGCAGCGATCACATTTTTTAACATATTTCATAGAATCATGGTATAAAATCGACCAATAGTAACCCTACCGAAGTAGTCTTTATGATAAAGATCTGGCCCCTACATGACTTTCGTAGATTCCCTCGTGTACTTTTCATAATGCAAAATCCACTTCTGAAGGTCGGAGACATCTCAAAAGCGGTAAAGAATATGATCTTTTATATAGCTTGCCTTCATACAGAACATACCGAGAGGCTTGGTTTTTGAGTTTCCAAGCTTCTTTCGGATTATAAGAAAGAACTCCATCTTTAAGATAGGCGACCAATAGATCAATTCAACATGGCTCATGGTCGATCTATATTATAGATTGCGGTTCCTCCAAACTTGAACATTTCAGAACTTCAAAGAATACTTTCTTAGGCAGTTTGGTCGGGGCTAAAGTGCCCAATTTAGAGAGAAGGTCGGCTATGGTATTTTCTACCCTTGGAATCTATTGGATGTTAAAACTGTTGAAGGCTGAAATCAAGTTCTTCACTTTCTCAAGATATTTCATTATGCTTTTCTCCCATGCTTCATAACTACCGCTAACCTATCCAACCACCAGTTGGAAATCACTGTAAACTTAGAGTCGATCTGCTTTTAGCTCTTTAGCTATCTTTAACCTAGTGATCAATGCTCATATTCGACCCCATTATTAGTTGTAGGAAATTCAAAGTGCAACGCATATTCGACGATGATCCCCTCCAGATTAACCAAGATCAGCCCTGCCCCTGTACTAGAAGCATTGGATAAATCATCCATATATAGAGCCCAGAGGAGCTCGGTTGCAACCATAAAATGCTGGTTTCATTCTATTCAAGCTCGGCTTCATCTGAAATGGTGTATTCCACTATAAAATCTGCCAATATTTGGGCTTTGACTAACGATCGAGGTTGATAGTTAATGTCAAATTCGGTGAGCTCAATTGTCCATTTTGTTATTCTCCTAAAGGTATCTGTTCGATGGAGAACTACCTTGATTGGTTGATCAGTAAGAACGGTTATGGTGTGCCCCTAGAAATAAGGTCAGAGTCTTCGAGCTACAATCAATAGAGCATAAGTTAGTCATTCTAACTTAGTATACCTAGTCTCGATATCTCTCAAGACCTGGCTTATGTAGTAGATTGATCGCTGTACTTTTGCTTCTTCTTTAACCAAGACTGTTGTCAGAGCTACTGGGAAGACTGGCAGATATAGAAATAGTTCTTCTCCAAGTTCGAGCTTTGCTAATAGGAGAGGTGAGCAAAGGTAGTCCTTGATCTCTTTAAAGGCTTGCTAGCATTCGGTGGTCCAATAGAAATCCTTTGGTTGCTTGAGAACTTGAAAAAAAGGCATGCATCACTCAGCCAACCTTAAGACAAAGCAGTTCAGGGCTGCCACCTTTCCAGTCAAGTGCTAAACTTCTTTAATGGATTTAGGAGCCGTCATCTCTTGAATGGCTCGAATCTTCTCTGGATTTGCTTCAATCCCGTACCTTGACACCATGAACCCCAAGAATTTTTCTAAGGTCACACCAAAGGCGCATTTGATTGGGTTCAACTTCATCCTATATTTCCAAGGGGCATCAAAGGTTTTCTTAAGGTCCATAATATGATTTATTAAAGTTCGGCTCTTGACAAGCATGTCATCTATATACATCTTCATGTTGCAGTCGATTTGCTCTTTGAAGATCTTATTGACCAGGCGCTGGTATGTTACTCCTGCATTTTTGAGTCCAAAAGGCATAACCCTATAACAGTAAAGACCATGGTCAGTAATAAAAGTAGTTTTCTCCTCATCCTCTAGCACCATTCAGATTTGATTATAGTCAGAGAAAGCATCTATGAAAGTGAGGAGCTCATGGCCTAAAGTTGCATCCATCAGCTGATCAATTCTGGACAGAGGGTAGCAGTCTTTTGGATAGGCTTTATTCAATTTTTTGAAATCTATGCACATTCTTCATTTGCCATTTGCCTTTTTGATGAGTACGATATTGGAGACCCAGTTCAGATAGTTGACTTTTTGGATGAATCCAGTCTTAAGGAGCTTATCAACTTGTTCTGCAATTACCTTCTATCTCTCTGGGGCATGGCTGTGCATCTTTTCTTTCATTAGCTAATGTTTTGGATTAATAGTCAAATGATACTCCATGACTTCTGCATCGATTCTCGGCATGTCTGCAAGGATCCAAGCAAAAATATCTGCATTTTTTCAAAGAAATTCGATGAGCTACTCTTGTATCCCATCAGTCAGATTGGAATCAATCTGTACCGTGTGCTCTACATTCCCATCATTTAGAGAGACTGAGATAAGATCTTCCATCGATTCTTCTCTTTCTTCTGCGAGGTCATCTCGGACATCTAGCTCGTCAATAGGACAAGGCTCGGACTATTCTTCCTTTTGTAGGGCAATTGAGTAGCAGTGCCTTACCAGAGCTTGATCTTCTCTGACCTTTTTGATCCTGTAACTTATCGAAAACTTCATTTTCAAATAATAAGTTGACACCACCGTCCGAAGTGCATTTAGATGAGGTCGGCCGAGAAATGCATTGTAAGCAGAGGGAGCCTTTACTACCAAAAAATTCACTTGCGCTCTGGATTGTCTTGGATATTGCCCTATGGCCATAGCTAGAATTATTACACCTTCAACTGATACTGCAGCACCAGCGAAACCTACTAGTAGAGAGTTTATTGGTCCAAGCCGACTATTAGATATCGACATTTTGGAGAATGTATCATAAAATAAAATGTCAGCCGAACTTTCATTATCAACTAGGATGCGACGTACATCATAGTCTGCTATATTTTAAGTGATTACAACCACATCATTGTGCGAGAACTATACTCCTCATGCATCTGTCTCAGTGAAGGTTATGGGTTCTTTAGTCCTCTATCTCTTTATTGATCCCTTAGATCTGCTGGCCTCTTCTCGCTGAAGTCCCCCAGAGATAGTGTTGATGATACTGAGAGATAGCCGATCTCCTTATTGTTCCTCTCTCCTTAATGGTTCTGGCTGTAGTAGTGCCCTCAGCCGATCTTCTATTACTTCAGGCCGGCGTTTAAGGAATTGACCCAGCCAACCTCTCCTGATGAGCTCCTCGATCTTGTCTTGAAGCTGAATTCATTCTTCAGTATCGTGACCATGGTCACGATGGTAGAGACAGTACTTATTAGAATTATGCTTGCTAGGATGAGTATACATCCTTTCAGGCCCCGATAGTTGCTCCTTGATGTCCATCATTACTTATTTTTTTGGAGCATTGAGGGGGGTGTAGTTGTGAAACCTTCTAGGGGGAGAACTTCTTTGTGCCCTTCTGTCAGGACTTCTTTGATGACGAGCTCGAGGAGTTCAGGCTCGCTTGCGCTCGGGGGGAGTTCGTGAGTGCGATCGAACTTCATTCGACCCTCCATCAGCTGTGGATTTATTAGACTTGACAGCCTATCGCTCTCCTACAACTTTCTTATCCTTTAACTTGAAGGCTTCTTCCACTCGGGCATATCCTTTAGTCTGAGCTAGCAAATCAGCAAAGTTTCTAAGGTACTTCTTCTTCAGAAAGAACAATAAATTATTCTTCTGAAGACCATCCTTCAATGCGGCCATTGCAATAAATTGGTTCAGGTTCCAGACTTTCAGTGTGGCAACATTGAAGCAATTGACATAAGCTTAGATAGACTCCCCCTCCTTCTACTTGATGTTGATGAGGGAGTCCG
Source organism: Cocos nucifera (assembly GCA_006176705.1). Taxonomy (NCBI): domain Eukaryota; kingdom Viridiplantae; phylum Streptophyta; class Magnoliopsida; order Arecales; family Arecaceae; genus Cocos; species Cocos nucifera. The sequence goes on along the minus strand of QRFJ01006248.1, from coordinate 19,828 downwards.
AACCTCTCTGGAGATGTCGGCTGCTAACAAAATGAGCCATAAACTGATGGCTCATCTGGTCAAAGGAGAAGATCGTACCTAACTTCAATGTTGAGTACCAATTTCTTACTACTTCCTTCAAGATAGATGGAAAAGCTCGGCATAAGATGACATCTAGCACACCATGGAGCAGCATCATGATCCAGAAGGCCTCCAGGTGATCGATCAGATCAGAGGTTTTATTGTAGCTTTCAAATTAGGAAAGCTTGAAGTTCGACGGAATGGGTTCTTGCATAATTCGGAGAGAGAAAGGAGGATCGGTGCAGACATTATCATGGTGAGCTGGGATAACATGGTGGAGTTCCTCAATCTGTCGGTCCATCTCTTATAGTTTTTGATCAAGGATGTCATCTCGATCGTAGATTTTGGAAGGCTTCAGGCTATAGATGGGGAAGGTCTCTTTCGAAGAAGAATCATGATCTGAACAAGCATCCTCTACTCTCTATTTTTTCTTTCCAAGGGCGACGGGTATGATAGCCCAAGTGCACCTCCTTAGGATCGATTTCTGACATCTCGATGGTGGATTTGCTGGTGGAACCACCATCAGAGGTTGCTGCATGGCCTGCACCATTTCGATGAGATTCTAAACCCGCTACATCAGTAGGTTAAATTACTCTGGATCTATCATGGCCGTCGATGGAGGAGTTTGAAGCACCGACGATGGAGCGGGAATGGATGGATCTGACTCAGATCTAATGGTAGAAGCAGTAGATCATCAAGTAGTCATCTTCTTTGGAGGCATTTCTTAGGATTAAGAAAGAGGATAGAGATGAACCTTGAAGAAGAAGATCCACAGGATCGACTGAGCACTCCTTTAAGAATAAGGGTTTACAAATGATCCTTTCTCTAGCGTCAATCCTGTTGGTGCAGAATATGGTTGACGTCAGATCGAGCTGGAGTTGAGGAAGAAGAGGTCACCTCCAATAACCTACAAAATAAAGTCCCATCCAAAGTCGATGGTAGTGGCTTCGATAATTTTGTTGGTGCAGAATCTAGTTGACACTAGATCAAGCTGGAGTTAAAGGAAGAAGAGGTATTGGTGACCTACAAAACAAAGTCCCATCCAAAGTTGGTGGTGGCGGCTCCATAACCTCTAATCTGATCGATCATCTAGAGGCATTCTGGATCATGATGCTGCTCCATGACATGCCAGATGCCATCTTATGTCGAGCTTTTCCATCTATCTTGAAGGAATTAGGAAGAAATTGGTACTCGACGTTGAAGCTAGGTACGATCTTCTCCTTTGACTAGATGAGCCATCAGTTTGTGGCTCATTTTGTTAGCAGTCGATGTCCTCAGAGATGTTCAGACTTTCTTATCAATATCAAGCAGAAGGAGGAGGAGTCCATCCAGGCTTATGTCAATCGCTTCAATACTATCGCACTGAAAGTTCAGAACCTGAATCAGTCTATTACAATGGCCATGCTGAAGGGTGGCTTTCAAAAGAATGATTTGCTATTCTCCTTGAAGAAGTAGTACACTAGGAACTTTGCTGATCTACTAGCTCAGGCTGAAGGATATGCTCGAGTGAAAGAAGCCTTTAAGTTGAAGGATGAGGAAGCCGTAGGAGAGTGGCAGATGGTCGAATCTAATAAGCCCATAGCTGATGGAGGGCCGAATGAAGTTTGGCCGTGCTCATGGACTTCCTTCAAGCGCAAGCGAGCCCAAACTTCTCCTCGAGCTCATCGTCAAAGAAGCTCTGATAGAAGAGCACAAAGAAGTTCTCCCTCGAGAAAGTTTCACAACTATGCCCCCCTCAATGCTCCAAAAATGTAAGTATTGATGGAGATCAAGGAGCAACTATCGGGGCCTGAAAGGATGCACAATCACCCTAGCAAGTGCAATCCTAACAAGTACTGCCTCTACCATCGTGACCATGGCCATGATACTAAAGAATGTATTCAGCTCCAAGACGAGATCGAGGAGCTCATCAGGAGAGGCCGGTTGGATCGATTCCTCAGACGCCGATCTGAAGCAATAAAAGATCAACCGAGGGCATTATCGTAATTATAACCATCAAAAAGGAAGGAACAACAAGAAGATCGGCTGCTTCTCAGCATCATCAATACTATCTCTAGGAAACTTTAGCGAGAAGAGGCCAGCGGATCTGAGAGATCAGTGAAGAGATAAAGGACTGAAGAATCCATAACCTTCACTGAGGTAGATGTATGAGGAGTAAAATTTTCGTACAATGACGTGGTTGTAATCTCTTTAAATATAGCAGACTATGATGTACGTCGTGTTCTAGTTGATAATGAAAGTTTGGCAGATGTTTTATTTTATGATGCGTTCTCCAAAATATCGATATCTAATAGTCGGCTTGGACCAATAAACTCTCTACTAGTAGGCTTCGCTGGTGCTGCAGTACTAGTTAAAAATGTAATAACTCTAGCTATGGTCGTAGGGCAATATGCAAGACAATCCAGAGCACAAGTGGATTTCTTGGTAGTAAAGGCTTCCTTTGCTTACAATGCAATTCTCGGCCGATCTGGTCTAAATGCACTTCGAGTGGTAGTGTCAACTTATTATTTGAAGATGAAGTTTTCGACAAGTTATGGGATTGAAAAGGTTAGGGAAGATCAAGCTCTGGCAAGGCATTGCTACTCAATTGCCCTGCAAAAGAAAGAACAGTCCGACCCTTATCCTATCAATGGTTAGATGTTCGGGACGACCTCATGGAAGAAAGGGAAGAACTGATGGAAGATCTTATCTCAATCTCTCTGAATGATGAGAATGTGGAGCACATGGTATAGATTGGTTCCAATCTGACTGATGGGATACAAGAGCAGCTCGTCGAATTTCTTCAAAGAAATGCAGATGTTTTTGCCTGGGTCCCTGCGGACATGCCAGGAACCAATGCGGAAGTCATGGAGCATCATTTGGCTATTGATCCAAAACATCGGCTAATGAAAGAAAAGATACGGAGCCATGCCCCAAAGAGACAGAAGGCAATTGCAGAAGAAGTTGACAAGCTCCTTAAGGCTGGATTCATCCGAGAAGTCAACTATCAGAACTAGGCTCTAACATCGTACTTATCAAAAAAGCATATGGCAAATGGAGAATGTGCATAGATTTCAAAAAATTGAACAAAATCTGCTCAAAAGATAGCTACCCCTATCCAGAATTGATCAGCTAGTGGATGCATCTTCCGGCCACGAGCTCCTCACTTTCATGGATACCTTCTCCGACTATAATCAAATTTGGATGGCGCTAGAGAATGAGAAGAAAACTACTTTTATTACTAACCGTAGTCTTTACTGTTATAGAATTATGCCTTTTGGACTCAAAAATGCAGGAGCAACATACCAGTGCCTGGTCAATAAGATCTTTAAGGAGCAAATTGACCGCAATATGGAGGTGTATGTAGATGACATGCTTGTCAAGAGTCGAACTTCAATAAATCACATTGTCGGTCTTAAGGAAACCTTTGATGCCCTTCAAAAATATAGGATGAAATTGAACCCAACCAAATACACCTTCGATGTGACTCAGAAAAATTCTTGGGATTCATGGTATCAAGGCATGGGATTGAAGCAAATCTGGAGAAGATTTGAGCCATTTAAGAGATGATGATTCCTAAATCCATTAAAGAAGTTTAGTGTCTGACTGAAAAGGTGGCAGCCCTGAATCACTTCGTCTCAAGGTTGGCCGAGTGATGCATGTCCTTTTCTTAAGTTCTCAAGCAACCAAAGGACTTCTGTTGGACCATCGAATGCTAGCAAGCCTTTAAAAAGTTCAAGGACAACCTTTGCTCACCTCCCCTGTTAGCCAAGCTTGAACCTAGAGAAGAACTATTTCTATACTTGGCGGTCTCCCCAGCAGCTCTAGCAGTAGTCTTAGTTAAAGAAGAAGTGAAAGTACAGCGATCGATCTACTACATAAGTCAGATCCTGAGAGATGCCGAGACCAGGTATATCAAGTTAGAAAAACTAACTTATGCTCTATTGATTGCAATACGGAGACTTTAACCTTATTTTCAAGGGCACACCATAACCCTCCTTACTAATCAACCAATCATGGCAGTTCTCCATCGAACAGATGTCTTTAGGAGAATAGCAAAATGGGCAATTGAGCTCACCAAATTCGACATTAACTACCAACCTCGGCCATTAGTCAAAGTCCAAATATTGGCAGATTTTATAGTGAAATGCACCATTCCGAATGAAGCCGAGCTTAAACAGAATGAAACCAGCATTTCATGATTGCAGCCAAGCTCCTCTGAAGAAAGAGCCAATCTCTATGAAGATTTTTGGGCCTTATATATGGATGGCTCATCCAATGCTTCTGGTGCAGGTGCAGGGCTAATCTTGATTAACCCGGAGGGGATCATCGTCGAATATGCGCTGTGCTTTGAATTTTCTATAACTAATAATAGGGTCGAATATAAAGTATTGATCACTGGGTTAAAGATAGCTAAAGAGTTAGAAGCAGATCGACTCCAAATCTATAGTGATTTCTAGCTGGTGGTCGGATAGGTTGGTGGTAATTATGAAGAACGGAAGGAAAGCATGATAAAATATCTTGAGAAAGTGAAGAACTTGATTCCAGCCTTTAACAATTTTTACATCCAACATATTCCAAGGGTAGAAACTATCAGAGCTGACCTTCTCTCTAAATTGGCCACTTTAGCTCCAACCGAACTACCTAAGGAAGTATTCTTTGAAGTTCTGAAATGCTCAAGTTTGGAGGAACCATAATCTGTAATGCAGATTGACCATGAACCATGTTGGATTGATCCACTGGTCGTCTATCTTAAAGATGGAGTTTTTTCTTACAATCCAAAAGAAGTTCAAAAACTCAGAAATCAAGCCTTTCGGTATATTCTGTATGAAGGCAAGCTATATAAAAGATCATATTCTTTACCACTCTTGAGATGTCTTCGACCTTCAGAAGTGGATTTTGCATTATGGGAAGTACACGAGGGAATCTGCGGAAGTCATGTAGGGGTCATATCTTTATCATAAAAACTACTTCGGTAATGTTACTATTAGCCAATCTTGTACCATAATTCTATGAAATATGTCAAAAAATATGACCGCTGCCAAAGAAATGCAAGCATCTAAAGATAGCTAGCTTCCGAACTTACACCCCTGAGTGTCCCATGGCCATTTGCACAATGGGGAATGGATATACTCGAATTTTTTTCAATGGCATTCGGACAACGAAAGTTTCTCTTGGTGGCAATAGACTATTTCATAAAGTAGGTTGAAGCGGAATCTCTGGCAAAAATCGCTGAAGCAAAAGTACAAAACTTCATTTAGAAGTCGATTGTTTGTAGATTCGGCCTACCTCAGACCCTCATAATAGATAATGGACGATAATTTGCTGGAGCGAGACTTGCCAAATTTTGTGAAGATCTAAATATCTTCCACTATTTTACATCAGTGGCTCACCTACAGGCAAATGGAGAGGTCGAAGTAATTAACAGAATCCTATTGCAAGGTGTCAAAGCAAGGCTTAAGAGGGCAAAAGAGATACTCTAGATACGTTTTCTTTAAGCTCTCTTCTTCTTCCCAAAACTCTGCTGAATTCTTTCCTGAGCACTCCATTTCTATTGGCCAGAAGAGCTGACTTGATCATCGGAGGGTCCTGCCGGACCTACTACCACCAACTCTGGATGGGATTTTATTTTGTAGATCATCGACGGTGACCTCTTCTTCCTCAACTCCAGCTCGATTCGACGTCAAATAGATTCTACACCGATAGGATTGTCGGAGCCACCACCACCAACTCCGGATGGAACTATATTTTGTAGGTCACCGGTGGCAACCTCTTCTTCCTCAACTCTAGCTTGATCCGGCATCAACCAGATTCTGCACTAATAGTTTCCTTGTTATCTCCCACTGTAGACTCTTTTCTACTAGGTCCTATAAAAATTATCAAGCCTCGTTAACTTTCTTATACATGAATTGGCCCTAGCACATCGACTCTAGCATAGTTCTATAATTTGGTTCTAAACCTTCATAAATAATTTGACATAACCTCCAAATTTTTATCTCATGATGTGGGCATTGGCTCAAGAGATTTTTGAAATGGTCTTGACATTTCTAGAATGATTCACCCTCTAACTGGTAGAACTGATTAATTTCGTTTCTTAATTTTTCTATTTTATGATGAGAAAATTTTTTTCTTAAGAATATCTTTACAAAACTTTGTTAGGATTTGTGGTGCTCTCAAGTCTTGAGAGGCTACAGGAGGAGCCGGGATGATGACTCCGAAAGACTAGGATGGATGTGAGTCCAAGGGCTAGGATAGGAGTTGTCCTAGGATGGAGGTGGTCTATAGCTCTCCACAGGCTCGAGGTTCAGGTATGAGGATCTTGAGGGGCTTAGTAGGTGCTCCAGAGATCTGGAACATAAAAAGGAGCAAAGGGCCAGAGCCAAGAGAAGAATTAACCAAGATAAGAGGATGACATAGGCACACTAGCTCAGATATGCAGTTGAGCTAGCTCGAACTGTGATCAAGTTAGCTAGGGGCACAGTCAAGCTAAATCTCTTAAGTAGATAGAAGATAGGGTTCAAACAAGATGTAGTTGAGTTAGCTTGGCTTCTGATAGAGCCAGCTCGATGGTGGCATACTGAATAGGATGGATTTTTTGTTTGATCTTGGATTAGGATTAATCCAAGGGGTCTTAAGACCTAGTCCAATAAGATCTTAAGGAGGCTAACTCATATATGAGTCAGATTTAGATTTAGGGGATGAAAGCATGGGAGACATGGATGTACATGGGCTTGGTGAGTGCTTTCATATATTGGGTTAGCCAAGAGAGTTTTTGGTCGAGCCTAATATCTATGTATAAATACATAAATTGTATTAGAATTTCACAACATGAGTGAATACAGATCTTTTCTCTTTCAATCTTTCTTCTTTCTTCTCTCTAGTATTGCCACCTTAGGATTCATGAAGATGCCCTAGAGAGGGGGGTTCCTTCCTCAAGCTCGAGAAGGAAGGTGCCCCAGCATAGATCCAGGATGGTGGATTGGTAGTTTGCTACCTTAAAGAATGCCATAGGTCTCCTTAGATCCATGCTAAAGATTAAGGGCTTCCACAACATGGTATCGAAGTGGTACCATGATTTTCATAATTTTTGGTATCTGAACTAGGTGATGCCAGGACGATGCGCAACAAACCTTTCCAACTTGAGATTGATTGGTTAGCCAAGCTATATAGCCATTTCTTGGTATTATCCTTAAGGGTAAAATTTAATATTCATAGTTTAATGGAATCCTCTGAGAGCTGGTATATTCTCATAGTGTCACACACTTTCTCAAATTCTCTATTGAAAATATATGTATCTTCAATCTTGGTGAATTTAGGGAGCATGTTGATGATTTGGGGTTTAATTCCAAAATTGGTTGCATTAGTTTAAGGTAATCGAATACAAGATGGTTGGACTGAGCCCACTAGATAGCAAAGATCCATTAATACCTGAGGTTCATGATCTATAGTGGATTTATTGCTTATTTGGTCAAGGTGAGGGTTTTGTTCAATTCTCACTAACCATCTGGATTTCCTTTTTCAAGAAATAAGTGAGTAGTTTGCTATGTTCTCTATATTTTTTATATAATATTATTATTATTATTATTATTATTTTATTTTTATATTATATATGTGAAAAGAAAAAAAGGATAAAAAGAAATTTCTAAAGATGAGAGCTCTAAGGGGTCCTAAATCTAGAGATGATAGAGAAGAGTATTTTAATTAAGATTTGAATTATAATGGCAAACAAGTTAAGCAAGCATGGACTTTCTATCCTAGGATTAACTTGGATCTATATAGCTTCTAACTATTCCAAGATCACCTTCGAGAACTCCAAGCCCAAAATTGACTTAACTCGGCAAGGTAAGTCTAAGATATGGGAGGTTCACTGCTTGTTGCTTTTCTTAGATATCAACTAAGTTGGCCAAGTCAGACAATGAAACTAATTAAAAACCATTTTCTTTGAACTACTTGCCTCAGCCAGTGGCCCCCCAACTACATTTGGCCCACCTTCCTGAGCCCCTGGCCGCCTCCCACCTCTCCGAGACCCCGACCGTCTACCCCCGATGTTGACTCACTGATTGATTTTGATGATTCCAAAATATTGAGTATAAATAATACTAATCATATGTTTCAAGAATGTATGTAGGCCTTTTTAGGTATTCAAATTAAAAAAATTAATCCAAGAAAAGGTCCACACAAAAATCACCAAGTCAAGAGCTTCAAGAAAATTGAATTGATAAACATCCTTGAAGAAGGGCAAAATCATAATTTTATAAAGTTGGAAAAAATCTATTTTGGAAGCCTCAAGAATAAGCTTAGAATATTTTTGATCTTTTGGAAGTAGTCCCATAATTTTTGGATGCATAAATTAGAAAAAAATTAAATTTTTGCAAAAGGATCAACCCAAGGGACGACCCCTAGGTCATCCTCTTTCGAAATGGACTGCTCGGCATGCTTGGCATGCAAACTGAGCTGACCTAGTCTGAGATTGAGCCAACCTAATCTCAGTGGAAGCAAAAGATAGAAAGTATAGAGAGCCAATTTTTTCAAGAACTAGGAGATTGAGCCGATCCAGCTACAAACTGAGCTGATCCAGTTAGAACTAAACTGACCCAGTCAAAAACTGAGCCAACCTAGTGATCGTAATGGCTAGTTTCTGCAGGTTTTTGTAATGGCTAGTTTTCACTCCAACAACTATTTCAGCCCTTCTAATAGCCAAAACTCCTTCTCCAGCCATCACAAAGAGTATAAAAGATTAGAGAAATATTCAAAAAAGAAGATTAAGTGGATTGAAAGTAGATATCATTAAAATAATGAGGTTCATTGAATATTAAAAGAAAAAGAGAGAAAAGAGAGGATGTTGTATATTAAATTTAGAGAGCTTCAAAGTGTGATCATCCTCATTCATTCAAGCTTCCTCTTAGCCTTTAAAGGAGAGAATACTAAGCTTCAAGAGCCATCTTTCAGCCTCTCCATCGAGCTTCAAAAGGATTTCTTTTTGTTTTTTGTTCCTGTGCTGAATTTTTATATTTGTATCTTTATTTCTTTACAAGCTTTTTTGGGGGAAAGAAACTTGGGGTGTGGATTGGTCCAAGCCAAAAATTGAATGGTGTAAAGATTGTGGTTGGTGCTCCTATGTTAAAACTAACTAGATTGATAGTGAACCCAAAAAACTATTGGTGTAGGGTTGTGGTTGGTGAGCTCGACAAAACCAATTAGGTTTGTTTGTGATCCCAGATCAAACTAAATGCACTGTAATCTTGGATTATAGTGAAATTTCCAATGAGAGCTTGGGAAGTGGATGTAGGTGCGGGATTGCGCCGAACCACTATAAAATTCTTGTGTGTTTGATTGTGCTTTTGCTTTATTTGCTTTACATATTTATATTAATTAGTTGCTTTTAATTTTGCTGCTACACATTGCTCATTCACCATAAAGCATTCAAGTTTCTTTTAATTAGAAGCACATATTAGCATTAGAGTTTAAATTGGCCAAACTTTTTAGAAACCCAATTCACCCTCCCCCCTTGGGTAGCCATACTTGGGCAATAAGTGGTATCAGAGCAGGTGCTCTAATATTTATTTGTTGACCTAGTAGTCAAAAGGCAAAAGATCTTGGCAATCCAAAATGGAAGCTCTATTTAATGAAGGCCATTCCATTGATTGACCTCCGCTATTTGATGGCTTAAATTATACTTATTGAAAAGCTAGGATAGAAATATTCATACAAGCACATGACTATAACTTATGAAATATTATTATCAATGGCCCACACACACACAATGCATTGATTGTTGATAAAGAAACAATCCAACTAAATGCTAAAGCCAAGAATATACTTTATTGCTCTTTGGATTTAAATATATTTAATGCAATTTCTTCATGTGTTTTAGCGAATCAAGTATGGAAGAAATTGGAAATGATTTATGGGAGAGCAAATCAAGAAGAAGAATCAAGCTTCCAAGAAGTTAAGGAAGCTCATCCTAATCTATGCCTCATGGCTCATGAGGATGAAAAGAAAAAGAAGAAAAAAAGACAAAGAAAAAAGAAAGTTTTGATTAAAGGAGAGCATGGCATAGAAAAGAAAAATGAGGAAGAGGAAGAAGGTATCGCCAATCATTGCCTCATGGCTAATGCAAATGAGGTAAATCCTGAAAATTCTTTCGATTTTATATTTGATGAATTATATGAAGCCTTTAATGAATTAATGGATGATTTTGAAAAATTAAGACTAAAAAATAAAGAATTCAAAATGTCAAATCTTCTCTTAGCTAAAGAAAAAAGTAAATTATTAATTAAAAAAGAAGATATTTTGAAAAAAAATAATGCTTTAGCTAAAGAAAAGAAAGAACTTCTCAAATGCAAAAAATTTTTAGTTAAAGAAAAGAATAAACTCTTAATTGAAAAAGATGATTTCATGAAAGAAAAGAATTCATTTGCTAAAGAAAAAGAAAATCATTCAAATTTTGAAAAATCTCTTATGGAAGAGAACTCAAAACTAAGAAAAGAGATTGAAAGATTGAAGCCTATATTTAACAAGTTTACAATTGGCTTTCAAAAGCTTCAATCTATTTTGATCAATCAAAAAGCTATTTTTGATAAAGATGGAATTGGCTATAATTCATTAAAAAAATAGAAATTTATAAATAACATGTTTAGCAGAGCTTATTCTGAAAATTATTCTATAGTTTGCTTTAAATGCAATAAAGTAGGCCATAAAATTTCTGAATGTAATATTAAGAAAATTGGTCATACTTTAGTTAAACAAATTTAGGTTCCGAAAGGAACCATGTGCTCTAACCTCAATGGACCCAAGATGGCTTGGGTACCAAAATCTAGAAAGTGATTTTTATAGGTACACCAAGGATCCAATGAAATAAAAAGAGAAAAATATTTTGATGAATGCCTTAAAAATGAAATTAGATAGGTGATGATATTTTGATAAAATCTAAACTTCTCTCACATCATGCCATCATTATTTAGTAAATATATTTTAATTATTAATTAACATAATTATTGAGTATGTTTGATTGACTTTGATGATTTATTATTGCTTATAATGATCATACTCTATGAATTGAAAGTTTGAATGATTTGTTTCATGTTTTGATAAGTATGATTGATTTTGATGCTTGCAATGATTTGAATGTTTTGGTTTTCTAAGTTAATATGCTCTCCTGTATACATCATGCTATGGACGAAATAGTTTATTTTAAAATTCAGCATAATATTTTAAGTCTCCCCATTTCAATTTTATAATTAATGAATTTAAATTAAAAGATGCTTATTGGATATAAATGTTTAAATTGCTAAACCAACAAAAAAAACTAATTTTTGGCATTCCCCCATAAAATGCTTAGATATTGAGATTCTCCTAAAAAGTGCATGACTTAAGTACTTAAAAATATGACATTCCATTAATACAAGATCAAGTACTTGAAGTATTAATTTGAATTATATCTTAGGTTAACCCCTAAAGATTTCAAAACACCCTAGTTGAATTGAACACATAAAGCCTTCATTTAGTTTCTCCTTGATTTGATCTTATCCTATTTGATCATCAAAAACTTTCAATTGATTAATTTTTAATTTTTTAAATTGATTTGAATATCTTTCTTGATTATTGATTTGATTGCCTTTTTCTATATTAAAAATAATTTTTTTTATGAATATTCATACTTTGTTCTGATTGAATGATTTTGAAAATTGAATTTGAGAAATAGTTGTCTTGAATCCTTTGAAGTTGATATCAAGCAAGATATTTCAAGAAAATTATCATTTATTATTAAAGTTAAACTTTTAAAGAGGACTTTAGTTTTAAGTAATTGGTATCAAATAGCACACTATTTGCCATGTATTTAATTGATTTATCTTTTGGCAAAAAGAAAAAAAATATCTTTATTTCAAATCTAATTTTGCACAGCTATATGTTTGATATAATATCATTTAAAATAAATTTAAAAATATATATTTTCTGAATCTATAATTTTTTGATATTTCTTAAGAAAAGAAAGAGAAAGTTTCATGTAGAAATTTAAAAATTTAGGACTTTTTCAAATCATTATCCCATACAAGAAAGGAGGACCAAGCCTCAAAATAATCTTTGAATTTCTAAAGCAAGAAAGGATTTTAATTGTATAGAAAATTAAGAGATTGGGCTAAGAAATTCCATGTTCTTTTGATCTATTTGAACTCAATTTAAGAATTCTTAGAAAACATAATGTTTAGGGTTGAAAATTTAGACTCAGAAGTTTGAAGTGTCAATATTATATTGGATGATATAAGATTAGCTCAAACACTAATGATATTTATTAATGGGCTAAAAATTTATCTGCTTCTTGAATTTGCCCACCTACCTTGGATCAGCAAGAGAATTTTATGGTTGCATAAAAATGAAAGTTGAAGGTCTAATTTTCAAAGTAAAAGAGATGCAGATTAAGATGAATGTTGACAATATTGGATGCATGCTAGGAGTATCTTGGATTGTCTCAAGTAGTGATATATTTAAACATTATGTTAGTTTAAGATAATGTCGAGGGTATTAAGGATATCAATGCCAATCAGCTGAGTATAGAAATGGGACTACTATGACCAATAGGATTTTCTTCATATTAGTCATGCATCATATTCTCCAGAAGATTCCATTTTGCATACCTACACTCATGCTATAATAAATGTCAGGATTGAGGATCCAGTAGTTTAGACAAAAGTAGCTCTACCTCCATAGATCAATCATTCAGAGAGCTCAGATTGATTATTTGATATATTGGATGAGAAAATACATTTATCGATATGAATTTCATCAAAATCATTCTTTTTGTTTGTGCAAAAATTCAAAAATTTACTTCACAGACATAGTAGATAAGATGAGATCTGATGGAGGCATAATCATCAGTTAGAAAGGAGTCAATGTGATTGATTCAAGCTATTAATTTAGCGAGAGAGTATATGCATGACTAAGGTCAGTTATTTGGAGATACTAGACTACCCTCTCTATGTAGTCAACTTGAATTTTCTTCTTAAAGATATACCGACCTACTCTTCTTAGGATGCTAGGATTTATTTTTTTAGAACTTTAGTACTCCCTAGTAATCTATTTTTGTAAGTTATAGATGACATACATTTTGATCATCTTGATGTTTGTCATTCTTGTAGACATCCTTTTGAAAACATCATTTATGAAATCAACGAATATCAAACTCTTATGTTCAGTATCAATTTTATTTCTGCCTTCAATTAATTTGATCATTTATTATATTTACTTATATACATATCATGGTCATTTGTTGACAACTTAAAAAGAAAATTTCAAAACAACTCAATTTATGGCATTGACTATAAAACACAGGGGGAGAAATTATTAAAGAAGAAATGATCAATTATTTGAAAAGAACTTTGAAATTGAAAATATCTTTGAAATTTAGGAAATCTAAATTTAGTAGTTAAATTCATGTTTAATATGCTTGACTTGAAAAATAAGGGGAGTGATATTATCTAGCTTTGATTAAAAATTCTAATTACTTTATTTTGAGCCTCAATATGATAATCTCATTTGATCTATATGCTTTTGATTTGATTATCAAATAATTTTTTAAAACTATTTAGAGTGAAAAGAAGTTTGAGACATATTCTTACTCTAAATAAATTAATTTTGATACATTCTTATAATTTTGAAACTCATTGATAAATATAATACTTAACTATCAAAACTTTCACAATTTCTATCAAACAGCACATCATTATCTTACACTACAATGCTTTATCTTTTAGCAAAAATAAAAGAATATTTTTATCTCAAATCTAATTTTGCAAAGCTATATTCTTGATGTTACATCATTTGAGACAAATCCAAAAAGTTCATATCTTTTTTAAACTTAATTGCCTGGTATTTCATAAAAAAAAAGGGATGAAATGATCTTTCAAAGAATAACTGAAGATCTATTTATAATTTACCTTGGATGATTTGTTGATATTAATTCCAAATGATTTATCATAGTTTAAAATTTTCAAAATGGTTTGAATTTCAAATCAAGTTGTTATTTGATTTTATTTTCAAAGCTATAAAAACAAAAAAAGATTTTTTTTGGGTATCAAGAAGATTCTTCTTAAAAAAATTTTCACACTTGATATCAATAGTCTCATTCTTGTCTTGAAGTTTATTATATTTTTTTGGCAAAAGAGAAGAATGTTTTAAATAGAATATCTCTCTATGATTTACTTTGGATGATTTGTTGATATCAATTCAAATTAACTTATCAAGATAATTTGATCCAAATTTAAATTGATTCATCTTTTTTGATCAAAAACTTCAATGATAGATATCAAATAGATCATTATCGTCTTGTATTCTATTGCTTTATCTTTAACAAAAACAAAAAAATATCCTTGCGTATAATTTGGTTTGCATGAACATATTCTTGATATCATACCTTGAGACAAATCATAAGATTGATATATTTATACTTCAAATTGATTGATACTACTTAAGAAGAGAAAAAGATATTTTTTGAAAAATTAAACAAATCTCTAAATGATATATCCATTTGGGATTAGACAGCTTACAATATGCCTTATATTTTTTTGATTTATCTTTTGGCAAAAGAATAGTTGCTTTGTCTCAAATATGAATTTTCATGCCTATATTCTTGCTATTATAATATTTGAGATAAATTCTTATGATACATTTTTGAATGATTTACTTTAATATCAAAGTGAAGAGAAGTATTTTTAGGATTATATTATTCAAATTTTTGAAGCCTAAAGTTCTTATTAATTAAAATTGAGAAGTATATCTACATGGCATACTTTTAAATTTTAATGGATTGTTATCATTATAAACATCTTTTAAAGCAAATAAAAAGTAATTTTTTTTAAAAAAAAAATAGTTTCTACATGAGTGAATGCTATGTTTATTTGAATTAAATACATAATTTAATACTTAATTCACTCAATTGATGCTTGCTCTCTTAAAATTTTATTTAATTTAAAAATAGCTTTGTTTGCAAAAGGGAAGAAAACACCAAAGATAAAATGATTACTAACTTGGTATCAATAAAATTTAAAAATCTAAGCTTAAAAGATAAATTTGTATTAATTAAAGATTAATGTGGTATCAATTAAATATGCTTAACTTAAAAGAAAAAGGAGGAGTAGCAAAAATTATAAAGCTTATACATGCAAATTTTTTTTTAAAAAAAATGGGAGATAATGCTAAAGAATGAATATATATATATATCAATTTGATAATCTAAAATTTAAAATATGCTTATTTTAAAATAAAGAGGGAAAGAAAGTTGAAAAATAAATCAATCCAGTTATTAGTATGAAAATTCAGGGGAGAGATATTTTTTAATTTGATTTGATTAAAAATATTAGTAAATTTATGATCTTAAATTCTCAATCAATTATCTTATTTTGAGCTTTATTGTATTGATTTTAAATTTTAAATCAAATGCCTTATAGTCTTTTCAATTTGTGCTTTCATATGTTTATTCAATTTGATTTACTTGATTTAAAGTACTATAAATTTAAAGTAGTGTCAGGCAAATAAATTATTCTTTAATAATTAAAAATGACTTAAAGTTGTATCATTAATATGCTGATTTTATATTTTGATATACATGATTTGATAGCCTAATCATTTTTGATAATTAATTAGAGTTAAATTGAATTTGAAAATCCTTATAAAATCATTTGTATCAAAGTAATTTTTACTCAAGAAATAAATTTAAGAAAGTAATTCTTATTTACTTTGATACTATTATTGATTTACTCGATACATTTTTGATACATATCTTTTCTAAATTTAAATGATGGATTTTCATTAAGGAAAGGAATGAATAAATATTGATGTGTATATTATGCTTGAATTCATGGTCAAATCTTATGAAAGCTCTATTCCTCTTAAAGGTTAAAAGTATATTTTTAAAAATTTGATTAAAAAATCATATTCATTCAAAAAAAAATAGTCTTTAATATTTAAATTCAAGTTAATTTTTGAAAAAAAAGAAATAATCATTCAAAAGGAGAGATGATTAATTTGATTTGACTTTCTGAATTTGATACATCTCTCAATTTAATGCTTTAATGTTGATTTTGATGATTTTTCTTATTTTTTTCCATGAGCTTTTTGATGTTGTCAAAAAGGGGGAGAGGTATATTGAGTATATGCTTAAAGAATTAATATTTAAGAAACTCAATGAATTTCTTGCTTGGAACCTTAATACTCATTGATTTGAATTAAAATATTATTTTGATATGAGTATATAAATTATGCAAAATATTATTTAAAGATTTTATGAAGTGTGCATTTATATTTGTGTACATTCTCACTTCATATTTTATACTAGCCAGTTAGTTGAAATACATTAATTTTATTTTTGTGCATATACTCAAAGTTTGGTCATCATAAAAAAGGGAGAGATTATTGACTCACTGATTGATTTTGATGATTCCAAAATATTGAGTATAAATAATACTAATCATATATTTCAAGAATGTATGTAGGTTTTTTCAGGTGTTCAAATTGAAGAAATTAATCCAAGAAAAGATCCACACAAAAATCACCAAGTCAAGAGCTTCAAGAAAATTGAATTGATAAACATCCTTGAAGAAGGATAAAATCGTAATTTTATAAAGTTAGAGAAAATATATTATGGAAGCCTCAAGAACAAGCTTAGAAGATTTCTGATCTTTTGAAAGTAGTCCCATAATTTTTGGATGCATAAATTAGAAGAGAATCAAATTTTAGCAAAAGGGTCAACCCAAGGGATGAGGTCATCCTCTTTCGAAATGGGCTGCTCAGCACGCTTGGCACACAAACTAGGCCAACCCAGTTTGAGACTAAGCTGACCTAGTCTCAGTGGAAGCAAAAGACAGAAAGTATAGAAAGTCAATTTTTTCAAGAATCAGGGGACTGAGCTGATCCAATCAAAAACTGAGCTGACCTAGTGATCGTAACGACTAGTTTCTACAGCTTTTTGTAATGGCTAGTTTTTCACTCCAATGACTATTTTAGCCCTTCCAATAGCCAAAATTCCTTCTTTAGCCATCACAAAGAGTATAAAAGGCTAGAGAAATATTTGGAAAGAAGATTAAGTGGATTGAAAGTAGATATCATTAAAATGGTGAGGTTCATTGAATATCAAAAGAAAACGAGAGAAAAGAGAGGACCTTGTGCATCAAATTTAGAGAGCTTCAAAGTGTGATCATCTTCATTCATTCAAGCTTTCTCTCAGCCTTCAAAGGAGAGAATACTAAGCTTCAAGAGCCATCTTTCAGCCTCTCCATCGAGCTTCAAAAGAGTTTTTTTTTGTTTTTTGTTCTTGTGCTGAATTTTTATATTTGTATTTTTGTTTCTTTACAAGTTTCTTTGGGGGAAAGAAACTTGGAGTGTAGGTTGGTCCAAGCCAAAAATTGGATGGTGTAAAGGTTGTGGTTGGTGCTCCTAGGTTAAAACTAACTGGGTTGATAGTGAACCTGAAAAACTATCGGTGTAGGATTATAGTTGGTGAGCCCAGCAAAACCAACTGGATTTGTTTGTAATCCCAGGTCAAAACAAATGCACTGTAATCTAGGATTATAATAAAATTTCCAATGAAAGCTTGGAGAGTGGACGTAGGTGCGGGATTGCACCGAACCACTATAAAATTTTTGTATGTTTGATTGTGCTTTTGCTTTATTTGCTTTACATATTTGCATTAATTAGTTGCTTTTAATTCCGCTGCTACACATTGCTTATTCACCATAAAGCATTCAAGTTTCTTGTAATTAGAAGCACATATTAGCATTAGAGTTTAAATTAGCCAAACTTTTTAGAAATCCAATTCACCTTCTCTCTTGGGTAGCCATACTTGAGCAACACCCGACTACACCCAGCCCGCCTCTCCAAGCCCTAGGGCATAAGCTCCCAGCCTCTACCTACCCAAAACCTCGACCCACCACCCTCCTCTCCCCCACCATTTGGTTCCCCTGCCACCCCCTCTCTCCCTCAGGCCGTCTTCCCCTAATCGCCTCCTGCCTCCTTTCTCAAACACCCAGCCATCTCCTGCCTCTCCAAACCCCCGATCCATCGATTCACCTGCCACCCACTCTCTCTCCCGACTGACAGCTTCCCTCCGATCATCTCCCCCGACTGCACCTAGCCTGCCTCCCTGAACCTTCAGACACCTCCCACCTCACTGAGCCATCGAATGCAAGCTTTCAGCCTCCTACCTCCTCCAAACTCAATCCCACCACCCTCCTCTTCCCCAATCGTTTGGTTCCCTCGCCACCCCCTCTCTCCCCCTGGTCACCTCCTGTCTTCCTCTCTGAACCCTCGTCCGCCTCCTCCACCTCTGAACTCTTGGCCCTTTGGTTCACCCGCCACCCCCTCTTCCCCCTGTCAGTGGTTCCCCCCGACTGTCTCCCCCCAGCTGCACCTAGCCCACCTTCTTGAGCCTTCGGCCTCCTTCCGCCTCCTTTGAAACCCGACCCGCACCCCCCTCTCCCCCTGTCGGTGGCTTCCCTCCGACCATCTCCCCCTAGTTGTACCAGACCTGCCTCCTCGAGCCTCCAGCCACCTTCTGCCTCCCCAAGCTTCCGTTCATGGCCGCATCCCCAAGCCTCAATTCCTGCTCACCGGTGCCTCCTCACACCTCAATTCCTGCATGCTAGCACGTCCCTTAATTCTATACAGTAGCCTTCTTCTATTTAGAGTATTAGTGATGATATTAGCGACAGCTAATACCATCACTAAAAATTATTTTTTTATTTAAATTATATTATTTAAGTATAATTAGATATTAAAAATTATTTAATTATATATTAATTTATATAGAATTTAGTTTTCGACATGTAGAGCGCTCGAATTGAGGAAAGATTCGGACCACAAACACAAGGCCGAGACATGCTCTACATGCTTCGATCTTGACATGCAGAGCACTTGAACTGAGGGAAGGTTCAAGCTGTATTGCAAACACGAGCTCGAGACATATCCTACGTGCTCTGATCTCGGCATGCAGAGTGCTCGAATTGAGAAAAGGTTTGGGCACGTTGCAAACATGGGCCAGAGATGTATCCTACGTGCTTCAGTCTCAACATGTAGAGCACTCGAATCGAAAAAAAATTCGGGCTATATTGCAAATACGAGCCCAAGACGTGCCTTGTGCGCTTTAGTCTCAACATGCAAAGCACTTGATTTGAGGAAAGGTTTGGGTTGCATTATAAATACGGGCCCTAGACATGCCCTATGTGCTTTGATCTCGGCATGCAAAGTGCTTGAATTGAGAAAGATTCAGGCTACAAACATGGGGTTGAGACGTGCCCTGCATGCTTCGATCTCGACATGTAGAGTACTCGAATGGAAGAAAGGTTTAGATTGCATTGCAAACACGGGCCTCAAACATGCCCTGCATGCTTTGATCTCGGCATGCAGAGTGCTCGAACCAAGAAAAGGATCGAGCACGTTGCAAACATGGACCCAAGATGTGCCCTGCATACTCTGGTCTCAGCATGCAGAGCGCACAAACCAAGGGTTGTCCATTTATATTGGAGTGGAATTATGCCAAACTACAAACATTGGTACTTGTATGGGAATCGAGATGTGGGAGACAATTGCAAGAGCTTTGGAGGCTCTACTTGTTCAATACATTTATTGATGTGCAAGAGCTTAATAGTGATAGGCTCGGGCAGATGATTAGCACATTTGGTAGATTTAATCTAATTATTGGTGGAAGCCCATGTAATGATCTTTTAGATTGTAACCATTATAGTCATGATGAACAAAGTTGCTATAGTTATAGTCATGCTTACCTCTATAAAGGTTGCTA
>QRFJ01006247.1:0-37612 GCA_006176705.1 Cocos nucifera | reverse complement strand
AATTTTTATTAAAAAAAAGATTTTTAAAAAAATTAAAGTTAAAAATAAAAAAATAAAAAGCAAAATTTAAAAGGTGTAGAAAGATAAACTTGGTACTAAAATCTACTACCTCGATCTTAGCATCTACTTGCAATAAACTTTAAAAGTAGAAATTAAATTTGCAATAAAAATAAAGAGCAGAAAAGTAAATTTTACATTAATTAAAATTTTAGAATTCAAATACATAGAATATTAAAAAATAAAAGAAATAAAAATTAAAAGCAGCTGATCTTTATCTTGGATCAGCGTTGGCATTGAGATAGTATAGAAGTCAGCTCTTCCTCTCGGCACCACCTGCCTTGAAGCAATCTTGAATCTCAAGCATGGCTTTACCCTATACCATCACCTTCCCATGATCGAAGATGATTGATTTTGTTAGCCTAGAGTCCTTTAAATAGATATTGGAGGGCTTGGAGTTTTTGTTGCAAGGCAATATGGGACTAAGGTGAAGTTTTGATCAGCAAATATAAAAAAATTCTTAAGAAAAATTAGATTAAAATAGCTCCTGGATGAATTTTGCTCTTCTGGCCATCAAATCCTGATCAAACGATTCCAAAATCACCAAAAATCGATGTTAATCAACCCAAATCAAGTCAAAAAAAGTGTGGACCATCCGATCGCACTTGATGATGAAATTTTGTCAGATCGTGCAAAGGAGCTGGATAGCCGAATCAAAGTAGGAAAATGCCACGACCATTCGATCTTCATCGGGAATGAGCATAGCCACACGATTGCACCTTTACTATTTATGTGGACCGTATGGACCGGCCACACCATAGATCGCAACCAATCAGCACCCGACTTTTGCAAATGAAATTATAATTTTGCCCCTTAAGTCGCATGAGATTTTCACTAAACCTCTTAAGGGCCTTGGTCCACCACGTGGCAGCTTATGATTCGCCAAATTTTGCTGAGCTGGCAGTCTGTGCTTGGTTTTGTGGATCGACCGACTGGTTTATTATGCACCGATGGGCAGCTGCTGCGTGTGTGGGCTTGCAGGCTGGTAGCCCGGCTTTTCTAGCTTGATTGGCTAGCTGGCATGCCGACTAAGCTGGGATGCATCGGCTAAGCCATTTTCATCGGCTTGGCTGAGCACGCCGGCTGAGATGTTTCCATTTTTTTATTTCATTTTCTTTTTTTTGAAAATTCATATCAAGTCCGTTTTAACTCTGTTGACGCATTGATTGATTTTGATGATTCTAAAATATTGAGTATAAATGATACTAATCATGTGTTTCAAGAATATATATAGGTCTTTTCAGGTGTTCAAATTGAAGAAATTAATCTAAGAAAAGATTTACACAAAAATCACCAAGTCAAGAGCTTCAAAAAAATTGAATTGATAAAGATCCTTGAAGAAGGCAAAATCATAATTTCATCAAGTTAGAAGAAAATATGTTTCAAAAGTCTCAAGAGCAATTAAAGAAAAATTTTGATCTTTTGTAGGCAATTTCACATTTTTTGGATGTCAAATTTGGAAGAAAATCAAGTTTTAGCAAAAGGATCAACCCTAGTGACGAACCCTAGGTATCTCCTTTTAAAATGGGTAGCTTGGCATGCTTTGGCACATTGTTTTTGCATGACTTCACAAAAGGGTCGACCCATGGGTTGACCCCTAGTGAAAGGGTCGACCCTTGGGTCAACTTCTGTTGCATAGAAACTAAACAAAAAGCTAAATTTTTGAGTGCTATCCAAGTGCTGACACCTAAGAAAAAAGTATCGACACTTGAACAAAAAGTGTTGACCTCAGATCACAAGATGTCGACCCCAGATCAAAAGGTGTTAACCCCTGTAGAAAAGTGTCGACCCTAATGTCGGGACATGCATAATGGCTAGTTTTCTATAGCTTTTCAAACAGTCATTTCTCCACTCCAATGGCTAGTTCAAGGCTTCCAACAGCTAGAAATGATCCTCCAGCCATCACCAAGAATATAAAAGGCTAGAAAAATATTTAGGAAAGTAAGATAAAGGGATTTTAAAGTAAAATCATTTTGAATTTAAGAAATTTTTATTGTCCAGAGATAGCAACCCAAGAGGAGGGGCGAATTTGGTTCTTATAAAAATTTAACCTAATTTTCTTTCTAAATAAGTATGTGCTTTGATTTTAACCAAAGTGGTGTGATGAAATGTATACAATATAAGCAGCAAATTAAGATAACAAAATCAAACTATGAAAGTAAAGTAAGAATTATAAACATGCAAAGTATGCAAAGTGAAAGAAGAAAAGAGCACAACACAAACACACAAAGATTTATAGTGATTTGGAGCAATCCACTCCTACGTCTACTCTCCAAGCTTTTCTTGAGATTTTCACTATAATCTACTCTTGATTACAGTATATTTATTTTTTCAAGCTCATAAATAAACCTAGTTGGTTTTCATAAGAGCACCAACCAAAATGTTACACTAATAGTTTTCTGGGATTACTATTAACCCAGTTGATTTTTTGGGCTCACCAACCAAAATCTATAATGTTCAATTTTGGACTTGGACGGACCTAATCCCTAAGTTTCTTCTCCCAAAGAAACTTGAAAAAAAAAATACAAGTAAAGTTTCAGCACAATATAAAAAATAGAGTTTAAGCTCATTAAAATCCTATAAAGGAAGCCAATGATGTGCTTGGCTTTTCTTCAAATTATGCTTGAGAGGATGTGGAAGATGTTGGAGAAGCTTGCTTTGAATGCTCGCTGAAATCTATGCACAACTTTTCTCTCTTTTTTCTTTTCTTTAGATATTAAATGTTCCTCACCAAAAGTGAAAGATTCTCTCTCTAATTTTTTTTTTTTGCTTTCCAATTGATTCTCCATCTTTAAATACCTTTAGAGATGGTTGAAGTGAAAGTTCTAGCCATTGGGAGCTCTAAAATAGTCGTTTAGGTCGAAAAATAGCCATTCCAAAACTATCCATTGAAGGTTATTCACACAAAACAAGACCTCTCGATTTTTTATGAGATCTCTCGTCAGATTTCAAGACCTCTTAATTCTGAATGAGACCTCTCAAGAATCCTACGAGACCTCTCACTCTCAGAGCATAGAAACTAAGTTTCTATCTTCTGAGATCGAGACATCTTGAGTTCAACTCAAGACCTCTCGAAATCATGCTAGAACTGCGTTTGGGCGTGCCAGTACACTCGTGAGCTTTCAAAAAAATTTTGAGACATCTCGACAAATGTTCTAAGGCTATTTTTGAGGGATTTTTACTTCCAATCAAGGAGATTTGATTTTTATATGAATTCCATTTTATATCTTCCTTATTTTGGTCAAAGTGCTCTCTTTCTTCTAATCTTTGGAAGCCTAAGAAAAATTTCTTCTTTAAGAATCTTGACTTGATGAATTTTTGTAGATCTTTTTTTGAAATAATTTTTTGATTTAAATACCTAGAAAGACCGATATCCACTCATGAAATACATGATTAAATACTCAAATACTCAAAATTTGGTAATCATCAAAATCAATCATGGGGTCAACAATCTCTTTCTTTTTAGATGATGGCAAAACTTTGAGTATATGCATAAAAATAAAATTTAATGTGTTTCAATAAATTGACTAGTATAAATCATGAAGTAATGATATATACAATTATAGATACACACTTCATGAAAGCTAATACCAAAACTCTTTTAACTTAAATTTGAATGTTTCAAGCAATATCATGAAATGTATAGGCTTAAGCATATATAAATAGTATATGCTCACATAGCATATACTCAACAAATCTTCTCTTCCTTTTTGACAACATCAAAAAGCTCATGGGAAGAAACAAGCAAAATCATCAAAATTAACATCAAAGCTTTAAATTGAGAGATATATTAAATTTATGAATTCAAATCGAAGAAATCATCTCCCCTTTTAAAATAAGATAACTTTCTCTTCAAAAACCTAGCTTGAGTTCAAATAATAAAGGTTCTCCCCCTTTGTAAATGAATATGATCTTTTTTAATCTAATTTTCAGATATGCATTTTTAAGCTTTAAGGAGAATAGAGCTTTTCAAAAGATTTGAACATGAAATCAAGCATAGCATTTAATTAAGTATTCAAACTTTACTTATCTTAAAAAATTTTAATCAATTAAGTTTGAAAAAGGTATGCATCATAAATGTATCAAGCAAAATAAAATGAATAGTATCAAAGCAAAAGATAGCCATATTTTCAAATTCATTGCTTTGAGAAAAAATTATTTTAAAATAAATAATTCATAAAGATTTTGCAATGCACATAAAAAATTTTGGATCAAATTTAAATTTTTAAATGAGTTTCAAAATTTAGTTTAAAAATTTATTTCTTGGAGTAAGAATATATTTTCAAATTTAATTTAACTCTAATCATTTGCTAAAAATGATTATGCAAATCAAGTTTAAAGTTTGGCACATGAAAAGTTCAGTATTATATTTATCAATGAGCTTCAAAATTATAAGAATATATCAAAATCAATTTATTTAGAGTAAAAATATGTCTCAAACTTTTTTTCACTCCAAATAGTTTTTAAAAATAATTTAACAATCAAATCAAAAGCATATAGATCAAATGAAATCATCATATTAAGGCTCAAAAGTATAATGAAATCAATATTTATTTATCTTAATATAAGCTAATTAGAATTTTCAATCAAAGCTAGATAATATCACTCCCCTTTTTTTTTTATAATTAATGCTGGATAAATTTACTTTTTAATTTTTTTCTCTTTCTTTCTTTTAAATTAAGCAAATTAAACATGAATTTAACTACTAAATTCAGATTTTCTAAATTTGAAAGATATTTTTAAATTCAAAGTTCTTTTCAAATAGTTGATCATTTCTTCTTTAATAATTTCTTCTCCTTACTTTAATAAATAATGCTATTTTAAAATTAAATAATATTTAAAAGTATAAGCATCCATTAAGTGAACTAAGCATTTATCAAATAAAGCATTCACTCAATTAAGTTCAGAAAAATGTACGAGATTTTTTGAATTTGTCTCAAGAGATATCATATCAAGAGTATATCAATGTAAAATAGTTTTGAGACACTATATCCAATTCTTTTGCCCAAAAATAATACAATAAAATGCAAGACAAGAGTGATACCAATAATACCAAGAGTGAAAATTTTTTTAGGATGAAACTTCTTGATGCCAATTAAACTAAAATTAAAACTAAATCATGATATTCTTGGCTCAATACCATTTAAAGATTAATTTGCAAATTCAACTTAATACCAATGATTTTAGTTTTGAAATTGATAAAGATGAAATTAATTCAAATTAAATAGTTTTGAAGGATTTTGAATGAATAAATTAATTTGAATTGATATCAGCAATTCAATCAAGATAAATCATAAAAAAAATTTTAGTAATTCTTCAAAAAGATCATCTCATCCTTTTCTTAAGAAATATCAAGCAATTATAGGTTCAGAAAAGGTATGCATTTTTTAATTTATTTCAAATGATATCATATCAAACATATAGCTATGTAAAATCATATTTGAAATAAAGACATTCTTTTCTTTTTGCCAAAAGATAAATCAATCAAATACATGGCAATTAGTAAGCTGTTTGATACCAATTACTTAAAACTGAAGTCCTCATTAAATGTTTAGCTTTAAGGATAAATGATAACTTTCTTGAAACATCTTGTTAGATATCAACTTCAAAAGATTCAAGAAGTTTATTTTTCAAATTCAATTTTTAAAATCAATCAATTAGAATAAATTAAGAATGTTCATCAATAATTTTATTTTTAAGATAAGAAAAGGCAATCAAATCAATAATTAAAAAAGATATTCAAATCAATTTGAAAAATTAAAAATTAATCAATTGGGAGAGTTTCAATAATCAAATAGGATAAGATCAAATAAAGAAAATCAAGTATGATCAAATCAAGGAGGATCTAGATAATGGTTCTATGAAATTTGGTTCAATTAGAAAATTTTAAATTCTTACAGATAAACCTAAGATGCAATGCAGATGACTACATCAAGCACTTACTTTTATAATTGAATATTTTATTTTCAAGTACTTAGATCATGCATTTTTCTTGAAATATTTCAATATTTAAGAATCTTATGGGAGATTGTCAAACATTAGTTTCTCTTATGGGTTTAGCAATTAAAACATTTAAATCGATTAAGCATCTCTTAGTTTAACTTCATCAAATATAGAATTGATATGGGAAGACTTAAAATATCAAGATAAATTTCAAGTTTAATCATTTCAATCATTAATATATAGAGAAAAGCATATTAATTTAAAAAATAAAATATTTAAATTATTGCAAACATTAAAATCAATCATACTTATCAAAATATGAGAGGAGTTATCATATGCATATATGTTAACAAATCATTAAAGTCAATACATCAAACTTTCAATTCATAGAGTATGATTATTTTAAGCAATGATAAATCACCAAAATCAATCAAACAATGATGGCATGATGTGAGAAAAGTTTAGATTTTACCCAAGAGCATCATCCATCTATTTTTATTTTCAAGGCATCCATCAAAAGAATTTTCCTCCTTTAGTTTTATTGGATCTTTGGTGTACCTGCAAACTCATTTACTAGATTTTGGTACCCAAGCCATCTTGGATCCATTGAGGTTAGAGCACATGGTTTCTTTTAGAATTCAAATTTATTTGATTAAACTTTGGCCAATTCTTTTAATATTATATTCTAAAATTTTATGGCTAACTTTGTTACATTTGAAGCATCTAATAGAGTGATTTTCAATTGAAGATTTAGTGAATATATTCTTAATAAATTTTTATTTTGTTAAAGAATTATATCCAATTCCAACTTTATTGAAAATAACTTTTTGATTGTTTAACATTGCTTGAAGCTTTTGTGATCCAAGTATAAACTTTTCAAACATGGATTTTAAATTTTCAATCTTTTTTCTTAGTTTTGCATTTCCTTCCAAAAGAGATCCTTCAAATTTTAAGAGTTTTTCTTTTTCTTCAATTAAGAATTTTTTAGATTTTGAAAGGATTTGCTTTTCTTCAACTAAACTTTGCTTTTCTTTCAAAAAAGCATCTTGCTCGATCAATATTTTATTTTTTTCTTCAGCCAAAAAGTTCTTTTCTTTCAAGAAATTTTCTTTTTTAATTAAAAGCACATTCTTTTCTTTAGCTAAAAAAAGATTTGATCTTTTAAGTTCTTTATTTTTAAGCCTTAATTTTTTAAATTCATCCATTAAGTCATTAAAGGATTCATATAATTCATCAAATGTAAAGTCGGAAGAATTTTTAGGATTTACCTCATCTTCATTGGTCATAAGGCAAAGATTTACAATATCTTCTTCCTCTTTCTCATTTTTTTCTTCTTTGCTTTGCTCCTCCTTTATCAATGCCTTGTTTTTCTTTTGTTTCTTCTTTTTCTTTTTCTTTTCGTCCTTGTGAGCCATGAGGCATAAGTTGGGGTAAGCTTTCTTGTCTTCTTGGGAGCTTGATATTTCTTCTTGATTTTGCTCCCTCATAAGTTCTTTTCAATTTCTTTCAAACTTGTTTTGCAGAAATACAAGAAAAGATTAGATTGAACATATTTATATCTAATGAACAATAAAGCATATTCAAAGCCTTAGCATTTAGATGCATTAATTCTTCATCAACAAATGATGTATTTTGTGTGTGAGGGTCATTGACAATAATCTTTCATAGATTATAGTCATGTGATTATATAAAAAATTTTATTTTAATTTTTTAATATATATAATTTGATTCATTTAACAGTGGGGGATGATCAAAAGAATAGCCTTCATTCAAAAAAGATTCCATTTGGGTTGTCAAGATCTTTTACTCTTGATAGTTAGATCAAAAATCAATAACAGAGCACCTGCTCTGATACCAATTATTGCCTAGAGGTAGCAACCCAAGAGGAAGGGGGGTGAATTGGATTCTTATAAAATTTTAACCTAATTTTTTTTTAAACAAGCATGTGCTTTGATTTTAACCAAAGTGGTGTGATGAAATGTATGCAATATAAGTAGCAAAATTAAGATAACAAAATTATGAGGATTGGTGGTCCTCCCAAGCCTTGGGAAGGCCATAGGAGGAGTCAGGGCGTTGGCTCTGGGGATTCTAGGGGCTTGGTTAGTGCTTTGGAGACCCAAAATACAAGATGAAGCAAGGAACCAAAATCGAAAAATCAAGACTACAGAAAGAAGATTTTCTATAGGTTAGCTGGCTCAGTCCAAAACTAGGTTGGTTAAGTCTCAAAGCATAGGCAAAATAGAGAGCTACATGTTCGAAATTGCTGGCACAGCATAGGACTGGGCTGACTCAGTTTCAGACTGAGTTGAACCCAGTGGAACTTAGTCGACTCAGTGCTGAGACTAAGCTGGCTCAGTGCGTAGGTAGAGTTACACAAGGGTCTATTTTGGTCTAGGGTCTGGATTGATCCTAGGGGTCTTAAGACCTGGTTCAAGAGATCTTAAGAGGGCTAACTCATGTATGGATCGGATCTAGATCCAGAGGATGAGAGTATGGAAGATTTGGGTATACATGGGCTTGGTAAGTGCTTTCATGTATTTGGTTAGCTGGGAAGTTTTTTGGTCGAGCCTAATGGCTACGTATAAATACATAAGTTGCATTAGGGTTTCATTAAGTTATGGAATATAGATCTTTTCTCCCTCAATTCTCTCTTCTTCTCTTCTCTCTAGAGTTGCAGGCCCAGGATTCTTGAAAAAGTCCTAGAAAAGGGAGGCGTCTCCCTCAAGCCCAAGGAGGGAGGCGCCCCATCACAGATCCAGGTGAAGGATCAGTGGTTTGCTGCCTATAGAGAATATCATAGGTTCCTTTAGATCCATGCCAAAGATCAGGTACTTCCGCAACATGATATCGATACTTGTGATGTCAAGAATGATTGGCATTTGAGAGATATCATGGGTCTACAATTTGGTCAGAGATAGCTATTGCCTAGGACGTTATGGATGGTAATATAGTATCAGAGCCTGGTATTAGAGCCTGATGGTGCATGGAAGGGAAGGAAAAATTGTATAAGATGAAATTAGAAATTTACACAAGGATTCCATGGTATGTCTCAAATCTACCTTGCTATTGCTAAGGTTTGGCCAACCGAGAGCAACGGGTTGAAGGTGGAGGTTAAGAGGATTAACGAGAAGAAATTTTTTTAGGATGGAAGGATTGGATGTATGATTTGCTGATCGATATTGGTGGAAAGATTGGGGTGTATGATGGTTATGTGGAAAGGCTAGGGAGCGCTGGAGTGCTATAGTAGTGCTTCCCTAGAGATACAGGGTTAAGAGAGGCTCAGCAGTGCAGTAGTCGAGGAAGGTATCTCAGCAGAAAGCATCAGAATTCTCAAGAAAGATGGGCAGTGTGGGGCTGTTGAAGAGAGGTTTTTCAAGGGGTAATGGTCGAAGGAAGGCGGAAGAAGCAACTATACATCCTTCAGTGTCAGGAAGACAGGGAAGTAGTCAAAAATATATTCAGTGATTCAACCAGAGCATGGATTTACGGAGCCTTAGGAGTGATTTTAATGGATGATCCATGGAGATCCAGTAGGTCAGGGCTAGATGGCTGTAGAGCGGTGTAGAGACAAGGCTAGGGAGCGCTGGAGTGCTGCAAGAGTGCTACCTTGGAGGCATAGGGGCTGAGAGATGCTCGATGGTATAGCAGTCGAGAAGTGTATCTCAGTAGAGAGTGTCAGTAGTATCTCAAGGAGACCAGGATCAGATCTCAGGAAGAGCGGGAGGTCTGAGGGAGTGCCATGAGGTCTCTAGCAGTCGGTAGTATCATAGATCAAGTTTTTTCTATAGGAGCACCAGGAAGAGTCACGGTTCAGGTGGAGGATGGTTCTCTGAGCGCAACTAAAGTGATGACTGGTGTAGGGGCAGAAGAGAAGGATTAGAGTGGAATTTTCTAGGATTCAATCGCTAAATTCAGAAGAGTTGGATGAGCTCTTGGATTTTGGAGGTGCCCATAGGTTGCGGAGGTATTCGAGATGGCTTCGAAGGGATCCACGAAGCATGGAGGGTTCGAAGGGACAGCGACGGCGTTCAAGGTGCAGCGACGGTGTTCAGTAGTGCAGTGTTGAGTGGTTGGCCTCGAGGGACTCAGTGATAGAGTCAACTTCTGCAGCATCAGGTGGACTTTGGATATAGGTGGAGCTCCACAATGGTGACTTTAGAAGTAGAGAGAAAATTTGGCATGAGTTCAGAGCTGAGGGTCAGCATCGGTGATGCATAGTTTTAGATGGAGCGGCATGTGTAGGTGGACAAGCGTAGCTCTGAGGAGATCATGTCAGATGGTACAACATATGCTGGTGCAGGAATGCTGTAGGTTCTCCAAAAAAATTTAAGAAAAGTGATGCAGCTACTAAGCAAAAGGGATCCTACAATTCTAGAATGGTGCCAAGAAGAAAGCACAGATCTTCAGTAGTGGAGGTGGTCATCCCAAAAACCTCAAAGGTGCACAATAGCTGAAGAGGATTGGTGGAAGCGATGTTTGCATAGGTGCTGTCGAGTGCACAGGGATGGCGAGATTGTGCAGGAGGGCATTGTTGAGGGGTTTGCCAAGGCTTGGGACACCAAGGTGGAGATTGTAAGGATTGATAGTGCTCCCAAGCCTTAGGAGGCTATGGGAGGAGTTTGGGCGTTGGCTTCAGAGATTTTAGGGGCTTGGTTGGTGCTTCGGAGATCCGAGACATAAGATGAAGTAAGAAACCAAAGCCGGAGAATCAAGACTATAGAAAGGAGATTTTCTGTAAGTTAGTCGGATAAGTCCAAAACTAGGTTGGCTAAGTCTCAAAGCACAGGCAAAATTGAGAGCTGTGCATTTGGGACTGTTGGCACGGCATAAGATTAGGCCAGCTCAGTTTTAGACTGAGCTAACCCAGTGAAACTTAGCCGACTCAATGCTAAGATTGAGCCGGCTCAGTGCATGGATAGAGTTACGCGAGGGTCTATTTTAGGCTAGGGTCTAGGTTTATCCTAGGGGTCTTAAAGCCATGTTCAAGAGGTCTTAAGGGGGCTAACTCATGTATGGATCGGGTCTAGATCCAGAGGATGAGAGCATGGGAGACATGGGTGTACATGAGCTCGGTGAATGCTTTCATGTATTGGGTTAGCCGGGGAGTTTTTTGGTCGGGCCTAATGGCTATGTATAAATACATATGTTGTATTAGGGTTTCACTAAGCTATGAAATACAGATATTTTCTCCCTCAATTCTCTCTTCTTCTCTTTTCTCTAGAGTTGCCATCCCAGGGTTCTTAAAGAAGCCCTAGAAAAGAGGGGGCATCTCCCTCAAGCCCAAGGAGGGAGGCGCCCCATCATAGATCCAAGTGAAGGATCACCGGTTTGCTGCCCATAGAGAGTGTCATAGGTTCCTTCAGATCCATACCAAAGATCATGTGCTTCCGCAACATGGTATCCAATACTTATGAATGTCAAGGAATGATTAGGCATTCGAGCGATATCATGGGTCTATAATTTGGTATCAGAGATAGGTGATGCCTGGGATGTTGTGGATGGCAATGAAAATCGAACTATGAAAGTAAAGCAAGAATTATAAGCATGCAAAGTATACAAAGAAAAAGAAAAAAGGAGCACAATATAAACACCCAAAGATTTATAAAGGTTCGGAGCAACCCACTCCTACGTTCACTGTCCAAGCTTTTCTTAGGATTTTCACTATAATCTACTCTTGATTACAATGTGTTTGTTTTCCTAGGCTCACAAACAAATTTAGTTGGTTTTCATAGGAGCACAAACCAAAATCTTACACTAATAATTTTTTGGGATCACTATTAACCTAGTTGATTTTTTGGGCTCACCAACCAAAACCTACAATATCCAATTTTGGATTTGGACGGGCCTAATCCCCAAGTTTTTTCTCCCAAAGAAACTTGAAAAAAAATCAAAAATACAAGTAAAGTTTTAGCACAATATAAAAAATAGAGTTTAAGCTCATAAAAATCCTAAAGAGGATGCCGATGATGTGCTCGATTGAAGCTTGACTTTTCTTCAAATTGTGCTTGAGAGGATGTGGAAGATGTTGGAGAAGCTTGCTTTGAATGCTCGCTAAAATCTATACACAACTTTCCTCTCTTTTTTTTTTCTTTGAATATTCAATGTTCCTCATTGAAAATGAAAGATTTTCTCTCTAATTTTTTTTATTCTCCATCTCTAGATACCTTTAGAGATGGTTGGAGTAAGAGTTGTAGCCGTTGGGATCTTTGAAATAGCTGTTGGGGTCAAAAAATAGCCATTGCAAAACTAGCCATTGAAGGTCGTCCGTACAAAATGAGATCTCTCGATTTTTCATGAGACAACTTGCTAGATTTCGAGAGCTCTCGATTCTGAACGAGACGTCTCACCAGAACCATAAGACCTCTCGAGAATCCTGCAAGACCTCTCGCTCTCAGAGCATAGAAACTAAGTTTCTATTTTCTAAGACTGAGATGTCTCGAGTTCAACTCGAGACCTTTCGAAATCATGCCAGAACTGTGTTTGGGCATGCCAGTCCACTCGAGAGCTCTCAAAAAAATTTTGAGACATCTCAAAAAATGCTCTAAGGCTATTTTTGAGAAATTTTTGCTTCCAATCAAGGAGATTTGATTTTTATATGAATTTCACTTTATATCTTCCTTGTTTTGGTCAAAGTGCTCTCTTTCTTCTGATCTTTGGAAGCTTAAAAAAAATTCTTCTTTAAGAATCTTGACTTGAGTAAATTTTTGTAGATCATTTCTTGAAATGATTCTTTAATTTAAATACCTGAAAAGACCTACATCCACTCATTAAATACATGGTTAAATACTCAAACACTCAAAGTTTGGCAATTATCAAAATCAATCATGGGGTCAACAGTTTTCATTGCATATCAAAAAAAGAGGGAAAACAGAGGAACTAAGTTTTGATTTCAGAGGGCATTCAAGAGTTATCTTCCATAACATCTTAAGCAATCTCTTAGCATCATTTGAAAAAAAATGAAGCTTCATAAGAGCATATATTCAGCCACTTCTTTGAGCTTCAAAAGAGTTCTTTTTTGTTTTTATTTTTATTTTTATGCTGAATTTTTATATTTGTATCTTTGTTTCTTTACAAGTTTCTTTGGGAGAAGAAACTTAGGGTATAGGCTGGTCCAAGTTGGTAATTGGATGGTATAAAGGTTGTGGTTGGTGCTCCTAGGTTAAAACCAACTGGGTTGATAGTGAACCCAAAAAAACTATTGGTGTAGGATTATGATTGGTGAGCTCGATAAAACCAACTGGATTTATTTGTGATCCCAGGTTAAAATAAATACACTATAATCTAGGAATTATAATAAAATTTTTAAGAAAAGCTTGGAGGAGTGGACGTAGGTGCGGGATTGCACTGAACCACTATAAATTTTTTATGTTTGTATTATATTTTTTGCTTTTCTTGCCCTCGTTACTTGCTTTACATATTTGTGTTATTTAGTTGATTTTAATTTCATTACTGCATTGCATATTCATCACAAATACTAAAGTTCTATTAATTAGAAGCATATATTTACTTAGAGTTTAATTTGCCTAAAATTTTAAAAGAACCCAATTCATCCCTCCTCTTGGATTGCTACCTCTGGGCAACATAACTCCATTTTGCTCTAAATTTATTTCATTATGATAAAAAAATTGAGCTCTTTTCATTGATAAATATATTTTTTAAAATAGATGAATAAAAATATTTAATTTTTTAAAAATAAAGATAAATTAATTAATAAATTAATATTTTAATTGATATTTTATGGTAATCATCACTATTCACTATCTCTAGTGAGTATGCCACATCTAGTTGCATACATGTCATGATGTACATGATAAAATCCACTATCGAAGCATACGAAATTTTACTCATATGCTCTTTTTCTTGAGGTGTTATCGGACAATTCCTCTTCGAGAGAGAACTTTCATGATCTATCGGTAGATAGCCCTTCTTGAAATTCTTCAGACTGAACCACTTCAGCATAGTATCAATGTATATGGACTGGGATAACCCAAGCAATCTTTTAGATCTATCTCTATAGATCTTCATCCCTAGGATGTAGGAAGCTTCTCCCAGATCCTTCATGCAGAGCTATGACGACAGCCAAATCTTTATTCCTTATAATATAGGAATCATCATTCTCGATTAAGAGAATGTCATTTACATACAATACTAAGAATACAACCGCTGGACCATTAGCCCACTTGCATATGCAGGTCTCTTCTTCATTCTTAACGAAGCTATACATTTTGGTCGTCCTATCAAAATATATATTCTAACTCCGAGATGCTTGGTTCAGTCTATAAATGGATCTTTGAAGCTTACATATCCTAGACTTATCTATGGATAGGAATCCTTTAGATTGTACCATATACACCTCTTCGTCCAGCTCTCCATTCAAGAAAACTGTCTTCATATCCATCTAGTTAGATTTTATAATCCAGATGGACAGCTATCACAAGTATAATTCGAATGGACTTGAGCATTGCCATAGGAGAAAATATCTCACCATAGTCAATATCATAATATTGACGATATCCCTTGGCAATCAGATGAGGTTTATAGATCTCCATCTTTTCGTCTGCACCTCTTTTCCTCTTGAAGACCTACTTATACCCTATAGGTTTTACCCCTTTGAGTGGGTCAATCAATGTCCATACATCATTAACCTACATAGGCTGCATTTCAAATTTCATGGCCTTAAGCTATTTCTCAGAGTCGGATCTCTGCATTGCATTTATGTAGGTGATCGAATTCTCATCATTCTCATTGAGTTCAATAAGATCACTATCCCAGACCAAGAAACCATAATATATGTCAGACTGACGTGGTACTCTACTAAACTGCCTTAAGGGTGCAGGTTCACTAGGCTCCATATTTGATCTAATTAAATTTGATTCAGGTTTAGATTCTTGTGTCAGTTTTTTCACCTGTCGAACTTTCTCAAATTCGACTTTAGAGGCATTAATTCCTTCACCAAAGAACTCCTTTTCTAAAAAGATTGTCTTAAGACTGACAAACAATTTTTGTTCATCGGCTAGGTAGAAGAAATACCTTTTGGTTTCTTTTGGGTATCCTATAAAAATATACTTGTCAGACCTAGGTCCAAGCTTGTTCATTACTAAATGTTTGACATAAGTCAGACATCCCCAAACTCTAAGGTGCGAGAGTATTGGCTTACGCCCTATCCACATCTCATATGGTGGTTTGAAAACAGACTTACTCATCATCCTATTCAAAATATAACAAGTTGACTTGAGCACATATCCGCACAAGAAGATCAGCAGACCAGCAAACTCCATCATGGATCGAACCATATCCAATAGGATCCGATTCCTCCTTTCAAACACACCATTATGCTGTGGTGTTTTAGGAGGAGTCCATTCGAAGAGAATTCTATTCTTATTCAGATATATCAGAAATTCGTTGGAAAGATACTCATCCCCTCGGTCAGAATGAAAAGTTTTAATACTCTTTTCAGTTTGTTTTTCTATCTCATTACAAAATAGTTTGAATATTTTAAATGACTCCAATTTGGTCCAACTAATCATGAGAGAATCGATGGAATGGCTATGAAGCTCATGCCCTTTTGTAATACTTTGTGCAATGCAGGCGATGCAACCTTGCGCGCCCCATCCACAATGATTGGCTCACATGCGGGGTTGGAACACAACATGCGGTAAAAGAAATTACTTCCTACCCCACACGTGAGCCAATCACTGCTAGCGGGGCGTGCGCGACTAGACTACCCGTGGTGCACAAATTTTTTCCCTTACTTTTATTGCTTCTTAACTTTATCCTAAACCACATACCATATGAAATGTTTGTAATTATTTTATAAGCCAGGATTTCTTAATTTTAAGGTAATGGATCATGGCGCCCTCTTGTTGGTCAAAAGATTAAGCTTGGTTCATACTAAGCACATTTAAACTTGTCCAAAAAGAAAATAAAGTAGATCACCAACTTTGGTTAAGGCCGGCAAATGATAGGCTAAGCTTAGTTGTATATCCTTATTGTTTATTCCAGTTAATGAAAGCCTCACGTATGTGATATGAGTGAAACCAATGCTAAAAAAATTGCATTGATAACATGATAAACATTAAACTATTCAAATATATCAAGTTCTTTTTTATTTAGCATATCAAAAAAATCTCCAATGTATTTTAAATTTCCATAATATGAAAAAAGTTGCTGGAATATAAAATCATGATAAACAATGATAAAATACATATCAAGTGAATATTTTATTTGTACACTGACATAAATTATTTTCTAGTTAATTAAATAAATAAATAATAATAATAATAATAATAATAATAATAATTAGAGAAAAGAGAGGAGAGAGAGAAGAGTCATCTTCTCTTCTACTTTTCACAAAAAAACGGGATTTGTTCCCTCTTCCCTCCCTCTCCCATGATAGGCTATCGAGGACCAAGCCAGCCTCCATAGTAGTACCCTGTGGTGGTGTAGCGATGGCTCATGATGGCGGTGCAAACAGTGGCCATTGCTTATATCCTTTGGAGAAGGAATTGGATGTAGCAAGGATCTCCATGACTTCCTCTTTGCTGAAATCCAATGGAAGAAGCTCGTAAAAGAAAGAAAAAGAAAAGGGCTATGGCTTCTTACCAGATCAGGTAGCCGCAAATTATTTCCAACGAGCCCTTCCTGGTGGAAATCCCATGGAAGAATCCTAGGACGAGTCTCTAACCACAGCGAGCCCTAAGCCACTAATCTAAGGGAGGAGGAGGGTAGGTTTTATACACGAGAATCCTAATCTTTCACCAACAAATTGTAAGCCAGAGATCTCATCCAATGGCTCTAGCAGACCTAAATTCCTTCATATGTACTTTCGATTAATAAGACACAAATAAACTTGATCAGTCTGCCAATCAGATTGAGATTCGCTCCACCTTTGGACCAGTCAGACATTTTCTACCAGCACTGGTCCATCTCCCACATCCGACGATGGAAGCCGGAGAAAGAGGTCACCATCGAGGGGCTTGAGTCAGATGACGAGAACGGCTGCAGGCCACATGGTGACCACCACTACTGGCCAATAGTCATCACCACCGCCACCGCCGTCGCCGTCGCCGCCGCCAACCTATGGTCATAGTCGGTGCGCTTCATTGGATCAGAAAGTGTGGCATAGGGGGTGTGGATCCACATGAACTTGCTAATTTTCCATCGACTGCCACCACTTTCCTATGCTGCACACATCGTACAGCATTGCCATGGCAGCCACCATCACATGCAATAACGGGGTTAAGGAATTTGGACAAGCGAGAGAGGATAGGGTAATCATAAGATCATAAGCAGAATTGGAGGGGGGGAGATGGTTCATAGAGTGCTTGGAATTCAGAATCAGGATCGCCTATTTAAAAGGGAATTCCGAATAAAGTCTTCTTCTGCCTCTCATCATGGGTTAGTTCTTATTTCTGAGCTAATATGACCCTCCCTCCCCACCGGCAATCCTTGCCAGAGGGGCAGTCATTGGCGACCATAACCGACCTGATCCGGTGACTGGCAGTGGCAAGCAAGATCAAATAAAAAAGGGGGATTCGAGAGTATTTCCTTTTTTTTAAAAAAAAGGAGATCATACCTATCGCCGGCTACTCTCCCGACTTTGATCACAGCTCGACGGTGGCTGGTCACCCTTACAAGACTAGAAGCAATGTTAAGGTTAGGGTTTTTTTGTTTGTAAGGGGAAGAAGGAATGATATTTTAGGAGGGGGATTTTTTTTTTTGTTGGTAAAAAGGAAGGGAGATTGAAAATATGGAGGGATACTGTATGAAAACAAAAAAATATAAAGGAATTCTAAATTAAGTTAATAGATTGGGTTCAATTTTAAACCAACCTAAATATATTAAATCCAAACCAATTTATTCTAATAAGATAATTCGATCAAATCCAATTACAATTTATTGCAATAAGGTGACTTAATAGTAGGAAAGCAATTTATCTTACTTTAAGGATGACAATAAATCTCTGTGACCCAAAAACTTGATTCTGATTTTAATCAAATTTTTGGATTGGCATTCTACTTATTTTGGATTTAGGCCGAACTTGAAATTAAAAAAAAAAGATCCAAATAAAATCCGCATTTGGATTCGGATCCATTTGGATCCAAGTCCAAAAATCCAAAATTCGATCAAAAATATTTTTTATTGATAATTTTTTTAAAAAATAAAAGGTAACTTAATAGTAGAGGAGCAATTTATCTCACTTTAAGGGTGACAATGGATCTCTGTTATCCAAAAATCTTATCCAAATTTTAATCAAATTTTTGGATTGAAATTCTATTTATTTTAGATTTAGGTCGAACCTGAAATCAAAAAATATGATCCAAGTGAAATTCACATTTGGATTCAGATCCATTTGGATCCAAGTCCACAAATCCAAAATCCAATCAAAAATATTTTTTATTGATAATTTTTAAAAAATAAATATAGAATTTTATTTGGAAGTCCAAAATTTGATCCAAATCCAATCTGATTTTTTGGATTCGACTAGCTTTTTTCAAGTCAGACTCGGATTTAGGTCTCACCTAGTTATTAATATTCAGACTCAGATCTAAATTTTGACTAGCAAGTTTGATTCCTAACTTGGATCATTACAAGATTCGTTTCAAGTATGACTCATTGCCACCCCTATCTAACCCACTATAGTCAATTTAATCCTTATTTATTTAATTCACTTCAAATTATCTTAAACTATTTAATATGATCTATTAAACTCAAATTTACTCAATTTGCTATTAATTTATTTTTATTTAGTCTAACTCTAAGATATTTGATTCTAACATATTTTAGTACATTGACTGATTAGTTTATTAGTCAATTTTAGAGCGGCAAATTACTTAGGAACCTCAATCAAAGGTGAAGTTGGAGCAACTGTATAGAAAACATGGCAACATAGTAAGGATTTTGACTTGATTTATATGTAAGAGTTTAAATGATCTAAATATTCTATCAATCATAATGTATTTAAGATTTGGCTAGGCTTTGCTGGATAAGGTAGTAGACATGCTATCCAAGGATTTTAAGTTTGAATCTTTCCATCCACCTATTATAAATTTATTTTATAAAAGAATAACTTTAATTTTCAAACTTATGATGCAAATTTCTGGTGGATTATCTATCATAGATTTTAACTTTATTTTCAAACTTACGATGCTGATTTCTTATGCATTATCCATAACAAATTTTATTTTCAAACTTGCGACACCAATTTCTAATGGATTATCCATCATAAAATCTACTTCTATTTGTTAAAAAATTTCTGACCATCTTTTTGTTGGAAACATTTATTCAAAAATTTAAAAAATTTTAAAATTATGCTTCTAATTGAATCTTTTATCAAAAAAGTCACTGACAAATAATTTATCACTAAATCGATCACAAACATTGCTGATATATTTTTTTTAATTTTTATAAAATTTTTTTGATAGAGTTATTTTTGATAAATAATCAATCAAAAATTTATCAAAAATTTTGAGATATATTAATTATATTTTATTACTTTTTTTTGATGAAAATCTATCAATGATCTGTCAGAAATTTACTGATGGACGTGTTCTGATGGATCACATCCGTCAGTAAATTCTATTAGTAAAGTCCTTATTTTTAACAGTGTCCCTCCATGCATTCTGATCCAAAAGATGGGGCGTCGGGATTTCTATTGGTGGGGCAGGCGGTAATTTTATCATTTTATTTAATCAAGAAAGATAGGCCCGATTATCTTTTCTTTTGTTTTTTTTTTTATTTTAGCGCTCCTCTCTTGGCGCCAGTAACTTTACTTTAATACTTAGTATACTTTTTAGTAGATTTAAGTTATCCACGTTTACCAATTAGTAGATTTGATTTACTCACATTTAACAAATGTGGGTGTATATAATATTTTTTTAGAATTTGATCTTTTATCTACGTATGTATTTTACGTGACTAAAAAGCATGGGTGTATGTGACTTTTCTTGTTGTATTTCTTTCAACTATCTTATTTTGTTAAGGAGTTCTAGGTGCAAAAAAAATATGTTCATTTTCATGTTCGCTTCAAAAATCTTTAAAGAATTTATTTTCAAATTTGATGACGTGATTACTGCGAATACAAACAATAGTTGAATTCTTTTCATTCAAAACTTTTCTGTAATACTTTTAAAAAATGGAAAAAGCTTCATTTTTGTGTGACAAAAATAAAATTCATGTAAATCATGAGAAATCATCAACTATCACAAGACCATATTTCTTTCCTCCTAGTATTTTAGTCTTAATAGGTCCAAACAAGTCCATATGAATTAATTTAAAAGGCCTAAAAGTTGAAACTATATTTTGAGACTTGAAACTCCCTCTAGTTTGTTTTTCAAGTTGACAAGCATCACAAACATGATCATATTTAAAATTTAATTTAGGGAAGCCTTTAACTAATTCTTTGGTAAGTAATTTTGATATAGTGTGCATGCTTGCATGTCCTAATCTATGATGCCAAAGCCAACTAGTTTATTTGATGTTAGCATTCATAGCAAGTAGGCATTGACCATATTTCATGACGATTTCACCAAGATTAACCATGTAGATGTTGCCATGCCTATATTCAATAAATTTTATATTTTCATCTAAGGAACTAGATACAATGCACATGGATGATTCAAATAAGATCTTATAATTTTTATCATATAGTTGACTAATACTAAGCAAGTTGTGTTTCAAGTTATCAACTAATAAAACATTATCAATGAAGGTAGATAGAGTAATCTGAATTTTATCAATACTAATAATTTTGCCTTTGTCGTTGCCACCAAAGATGACTACTCCTCTTTTCTTCTTCTCAATGATGAAGAACTGCTCCTTATCACCCGATATATATATGCCTTGCATAGCTGCTATCCAAGTACCATTCGTATTTAGATCCATTAGCTGCAAGGCGTTCCAGCACCGAATTTAAATGACAGTTTTAGGTACCCAAGTTTTCTTGGATCCTTTTGGGTTAGTAGCTATGGTTCCTTTTGGAATCCAAATTCTTTTAACTATTTTGCCATTAAGTTTTCTTGTATTACATACAAATGCCTTCTGTCCTATTTTGCCACAACTAAAACAAGTAATATATGAAGTGTTATCAATGGATGAAGGTGTAATAAAGAAGTTCGTTAAGAATTTTATTTTATTTTTAGGCTTATATCCTAGGGCCTGCTCTATCATAAACTTTTCTTTGATTTTTTAATATTATCGATAATTTTTCTAAGCAGTATGTAAATTTTTCAACTAATGATTTTAGTTTGTCTAATTACTTCTTTAAGGCTTCATTTTCTTTCTTCAATTTGTTTTGTTTATTAAGTGCTTCTTTCTTTTCTTTGGTAAGTATTTGATTCATTTCTTTAAGATTTCTATTTTTTATGTTTATCTTTTTAAAATCCTTCATTAAATCATAAAATGCATCTTGAAGTTCATCGATCAGAAGAAAATTTTGGCATAGGTATGGAAGATATCTCCTCATCTTGTGCCGTAAGATATAAGTTTGCTTTATTTTAGTTTTTCTCCTCTGCACTAAACTCGTCGTTGTTGCTCCAAGTCACTATTATTGCCTTCTTTTTTATTCTTTTGAAGGTTTTCTTCAACAGAGGATAGTTAGTCCTAAAGTATCTTGGTTTTTTGCATTCGTAGCATAGGGGTTGATCCTTTTCTTTCTCCTTTTCTTTCTCTTTCTTCCTGCTTGATTCTTCTTTGATCATTTTTTTATCCTTAAAATCTTATCTTCATCTTTCCATAAACTTTTTAAATTTTTTGATCACCAGGGCTATATCTTCATCATTTTCATCACTAGTGGATAGATCTTCATCTTCTTCTGTAGTTATGGATTTTAAGGCTATGGTTTTCTTCATTTTGCTCTCTTCTTCATTATGTTGTCTCATAGCTAGCTCATGGATCATAAGTGATACGATGAGCTCTTCAAGTGATCGCTTGTTTAAATATTTTACTCCTTAGCTATTACTTTTACTTCTCACGACCTAGGCAAAGACCTGAGAATTTTTCTTACTAATTCACTATTAGCATAGACTTTTCCTAGACTTTTGAGTCCATTTATAATCTTAGTAAATTTTCTGTACATGCTAATGATAGATTTAGTTGGATCCATTTTAAACAGTTCATATTGATGAATTAGCAAGTTGATTTTAGTCTCTTTCACTTAACTAGTTCCTTCATGCATGACCTCAAGACTAATCCAAATTTTTTTATAGAGTTGCATGTGAAAGTTTGGTTAAACTCATTTGCATCAAGGGCATAATAAAGGATATTCATTGCCTTGGCATTTAGTTGGGCAAGTTTTTTGTCCAAGTCATCCCAATCTTTCTTCAGCTTGGGAGAAGAAATACCATCCACAATGATTGTTAGTGTGTGTGGCTCATTTATGATAACATTCCATTTATCATAATCAAGAGCTTGTATGAAAATATCCATGTGAGCTTTTCAATAGGTATAATTAGATCCATTTAATAGTGGTGGCCTATTTGTGGACTACCCTTCGGCAAGTGATCCTTCAAGTTGGATTATCATGATCTTTTTTCTAGATCATGAGATCAATAATTAGTAGAGTACCAATGCTCTGATACCAATTATTGTCCAGCTCGACAACCCAAGAGGATAGGTGATATGAATTTAAGAAACTTAACAATTATATGCAGAAATTGACTAATTATATGCAAAGTAAGTGTGCAGTGAGAATTAAATGAGATATGCAAATAAAAGATAAGACAAGCACACACATAAGATATAAGATTTTATAGTGGTTCGGTACACTCCTAACACCTATGTTCACTCTCCAAGCAAGACTCTTAAAAATTTTACTATAATCCCTTAAGATTATAGTTGGATAGTTTTTCGAGGCTCACTATCTCCAAACCCAGTTGGTTTTACCCTAGGTTTACCAATCATAATCTTTATATGCCTTAACTAAGGCTACACAATTCAATTGGAGGGGTGGATTAATCATATCCCTTAGTTTCAGCTCCTGCTGAAATTAATAACACAGTCAAATCAAATCAAGATTTTACAATAGAAGAAGCTCCTTGAATGAACTGATTTGCTATCGATGAAGCTTGATGATTGTCTCCTTCAATGCTGATAGTTAATGCTCTTAGAGAACTCTTCAGTGCTTGAGAGAATATTTGTTGAAAGTAGGCGTGCTCTAGTAAAAATTGGGAGTTCTCTTTCTTTCTCTCTTTTTCTTGTTGTTTCAATGTTTCTCTTCTCTTTTTCTTTATTTGGATCATTTTCATCAAGTTTGAAATGATTACAGTCCAAAAAATCATGAATCTGACCATTGGAGGTGAGAACTAGCCATTGGGAGATAAAAAAAGTTCATTGTAGAACTATCCATTGAAGGCTGTCAGTGCATTTCGAGACCTCTCGATTGATTGGAGTCATCTCATTCCACTTCGAGTCCTCTCGATTGCTCCACGAGTCATCTCATTCTCAGATGCTCGAAAAGCTGCTTTCTAGAATTTTAACACCCTGAGATCGAGTACTCTCGATTTTGATGGAGACGTCTAACCATAATTTTGAGAGCCCTCAAAAATACTTAGTGTCATCTCGATCTTAGTGCATAGAAACAAGATTTCTATCTCCTGAGATAGAGATGACTCGGGCTGATTTTGAGTCCTCTTCTTATCTTAAGGCAAGACATTATGTCAGCATGCCAAACAGCTTGGAGATGGCTCTGAATGTTTCGGAGATGGCTCAAATTCATCCAAAGGCCTTTTTGAATTAAAATTTTGCTACAAAAAGTGGTCTTTTGAGCTTGACTTGAATTGCATTTGATTTCTTTCTTATTTTGGTTTAAGAGCTCTCTTCCTTCCAATCTTGGAAATACTTTAAAAAAAATTATCAATAATCATGTGCACTAATATTTGGTCATCATCAAAATCACTTAGGAGGTCGATAGTGGACCATGGGAAGGCAGGATGGGGGGAGGTAGGAGGCGACCGGGGAGGTGGCAGGCGGCCGTGGAGAGATGGGCCATGAAGAGGCTAGCCAGGGGGAGATGGGAGGCAGTCGGGGAGGTGGCAAATGGCTAGGGACTCAGGGAGGTAGCCATCGAGAGGTGGGCTGGGGGGAGACGGGTCGAGGTTTCGAGGAGGCAGGAGGAGACCGAAAGCTCGTGACTAGGAGCTCGGGGAGGCAAGAAGCGACTGGAGGCTCGAGGAGGCGGGAGGTGGCCGGGGGCCTTGGAGGTAGCTCGAGTGCAGCCGGGGGGAGGCGGACAGGGGAGAGAGGGGGTGTCTGGGGGGGACCAAAGGATGGAGGAGAGAGGGGTGGCAGTGGGGGACAAAAATACAAGGGGGTGGGAAAACGAGGGGACGGTGGGATAGGGAAAAATGAGGATACGTGGTGGGATGGAAAAAGACTAGGATGGGAAGGTTATTAGAGATGGAAAATTATCGTCGCTAATAATATTTTTTGATCACTAATACTATAAACATTATTAGTGATAGCTAAATGTTGTTGGTAATAAATTGATCATTATTAATAATTATATTTTTTAAAATTTAAAATTATTAGCGATGGCAAGATCTCCATCACTGGTAAGCATAATCTTTTTAAATTATATTTTAATATTAATTTTTTTT
Organism: Cocos nucifera; assembly: GCA_006176705.1. Lineage (NCBI taxonomy): Eukaryota > Viridiplantae > Streptophyta > Magnoliopsida > Arecales > Arecaceae > Cocos > Cocos nucifera. The sequence continues at coordinate 13,019 of QRFJ01006247.1, read as the reverse complement.
CTTCTAGATTATTTTTTGGGTGGTTAAAAATTAATATTGAGTTTTATAAATTTTTGAGCTTTAATTAATTTATGGATGAACTCCTAATTGATTTAAATTAGATTTAATTTAATTAAACTTGACTTAATATGAGGCTAATTAAATTTTAATATTCTAAGTAAGACTTGGATTCCAAGCCTAATTGAATTAGGTTTGACAAGATTGTGAATTAGATTCGAATTGATTGGAATTGAATTCGAATCAAACCTAAATTAAAAATTATTTTATTCTAATTCATTTAAATCAAATTAAATTTAATTAAGCCTGACTTAATTTGAGAATAATTAGATTTTACAATTCAATTAGGACATGGATTCAAAGTTTAATTGAATTAATTTTGACAGGATTTTGAATTGGATACGAATTGAGTTCGAATTAGATTTGAATCGAACTCAAATTAAAAATTATTTTTTTTAATTAATTTAAATTTAAATTAATTAAATTAAATTAAATTAAATTTAAATATAATTAAATTTTACTATCTAAGTAGGATTTGGATTCAAAGTCTAATTGAATTAGGATTGATAGGTTTTCGAATCAGATTCGAATTGAATTTGAATTGGATTCAAACTGGATTAGAATTGAATCTTAATAAAAAAATTATTTTTTTAATTAATTTAAATTAAATTTAATTTAATTAATCTTAACTTAATTTGAGATTAATTAATTTTTATAATCCATATAGGACTTAGATTCAAAGCCTAATTGAATTAGGTTTGACAGGATTACGAGTTGGATTCAAATCAGGTTTGAATTGAATTCGAATGGAATCATGAATCAAGTCTTAATTAATTTAAATTAAATTAAATTTAAGTAAACTTAACTTAATTTAAGGCTAATTGAATTTTATAATCCAAGTAAGACTTGGATTCGAAGTCTAATTGAATCAGGTTTGATAGGATTTTGAATTGGATTCAAATCGAGTTCAAATTAGATTCAAATCGAATCTAAATTAATTTTTTTTAAATTAATTTAAATTAAATTAAATTTAATTAAGTTTAACTTAATTTGAAGGTAATTAGATTTTACTCTCCAAGTAGGCAATGGATTCAAAGTCTAACTGAATTAGGTTTGATAGAATTTTGAATTGGATTCAAATCAAATTCAAATTAGATTTGAATCAAATTTAAATTAAAAATTATTTTTTTAAATTAATTTAAATTTAATTTAATTTAATTTAAAGATAATTGAGTTTACTATCTAAGTAGGACTTGGATTCAAAGTCTAATTGAATTAGATTAACAAGATTTTGATTTGGATTTGAATTAAACCCAAATTAAAAATTAATTATTTTTAATTAATTTAAATTAAATTTAATTTAATTAATCTTGACTTAATTTAAGACTAATTAAATTTTATAATCCAAGTAGAACATGGATATAAAGCCTGATTAAATTAGGTTTGGTAGGATTTTAAATTAGATTTGAATCAGATTTGAATTGAGTTTGAATTGGACCCGAGTCGTATTTTGGATCTTTAGTAATGAAAAAGACTCACCGTCATTAATTTCATTGCTAATAATATTTTCAAATAAACTGGTTTTCTAATTTATTGTTGAGATTTTTTTAAAAAAATTATTAGCAATGGCATAATTTTCATTGCTAATAATCAAAATCCACCATCACTAATAATTATTTTTTATTTAAATATTATAAAAAAATTAAAAAATTTACATAATTTTAGTGATGGATTCTATCATCGCTAATAACTAAGTAGCCATCACTAATAGTTTATCATTAGCGACGATAAAATTTTTGTTGCTGATAAATCAAATTCACCATTGCTAATAATTTTTTAATATTTAAATGTAAAAAAAATTTATACTTTTAGAGATGATATTTGTCATCTCTAATAATAAAACTATTATCGCTAATAGTATTAGCGATGGTAGTTTTTTTCATCGATGTTGTAGTAGCAAAAAAATATTATTAGCAATGAAAAATTTTTTCTGTCGCTTATACTGTTGCTAATATTCAAAATTCTTATAGTCATCCTTCCATACATTATCTATTTTAGCCTATTATGAATCCATCTTATGGCACAAAAGGTTTGGCCATTTGAAGTATGGAGGATTAGAATTGATGAGTCTAAAAAACATGGTAGTTGGGTTACCAAAAATTCAAAATGATGGTAGTGTTTGTGAATCCTGTGTTTTTGAAAAATAGCATAGAAATTCTTTTTAGATAGAAAATTCTTGAAGAGCCCAGGAGCACCTAGCACTTGTACATGCAGATATTTGTGGGCCTATCTAGATAACCTTGCATGATTGTAGCAAATATTTTTTACTGTTTATAGATGTTTGCACAAGGATGATGTGGGTGTATTTTTTAAAAGCAAAGTCTAACATATTTTCTGCTTTCAGAACATTCAAAGCTTTTGTGGAAAAAGAGAATGGATGCTTCATTAAAATTCTACATAATGATAGAGGGGGTGAATTCACTTTCAAAGAATTATCTATTTTTTGCAAAAATGCAAGTATCCATAGAGAATTAATTGCGAGTTATACTCCCCGACAAAATGGAGTAGCAGAGCGGAAGAACCAAGTTGTGGTCAAGATAGCCAGATGTATGCTAAAAGAAAAGGCAATATCAAAGATTTTCAGGGGAGAAGCTGTGGCTACTGTAGTTCATTTGCTTGAACCATTTTCCCACCAAAGCAGTACAAGGTAAAACACCTAATGAAGTTTGGTATGGAAGAAAGCCTAATGTGAGTTATTTAAAAATATTTGACTGTGTTGCATATGCTCATGATCCAACTGAAAAAAGAAGCAAACTAGATGATAAAAGTATTAAATGCATATTCGTAGGGTATAGTAATGGAACAAAAGGTTTTAAACTATATGATCTTATAACTAAAAAGTTGATCATCGATCGTGATGTGATTTTTGATGAAAATAGAACTTGAAATTTTAATGTGATTGAGATTCCTATAGTTCTAATAGAAGAAGGTAATAAAGTTTTGCTTGATGTCAACACCCCACCCGCATTGTTTGATGAAAATACCTAACATATATATATCTCCTAGTTTGCATAATATGTCTAGTGATTCTGATATATATATATAAGTAATTCTGATGATTTAGATGCATATGAAAGAAGTTATTTTAACCCACCTCTAACAAAATTTCAAAGGATTTTAGATATTTACCAATATGTTGATTTTGAAGATGCAGTACAGAAACCAAAATGGGTGCAAGGCATGAAGGAAGATATACAAGCCATTAAAAAAAAGAAAGATGTAGAAGTTGGTTGATCTATCCCCCCCCCCCCCCCCCCACCCACCCGCCAACAAAAAAAAAAAAAGTAAAGTAGTGGATCTACAAGTCCATGTTCAATGCTAATGGTACACTGTAAAAGCATAAAGCTCGGTTAGTTACCAAAGGTTATGCTCAAATTTCAGATATTGATTTTTTAGAAACTTTTTCTCCTAGTGCCAAAATTGATGCTATCAAAATAATTCTAGCCTTGGCAACTCCAAAACAATGGTAGGTTTTTCAATTTGATATGAAATCCACTTTTTTGAATGGAAAATTGCAAGAGAAAGTGATGTAAAACAGCCTCAAGGATTTGAAGTAAAAGACCAAGAAGGAAAAGTTTACAAATTGGAGAAAGCTTTGTATGGATTGAAATAGGCTCCAAGGGCTTGGTACAGTAGAATTAATAACTATTTTCTCCAACATAATTTAAAAAAAAGTGTAAATGAGTCTATATGAAAAATATGCCAAAGATTTATTAAAAAGATTTCATATGTCTGTTTGCAAGCCAGTGAATACTCCAATAAATACAAATGATAAACATGTTTTAGATGATGGTGTTAAAAGAATAAAAGAAAAACAATACAACATCCTAATTGGAGGACTAATTTATCTTACTCTAGGCCAGATATGATGTTTTTAGTTAGCCTGTTGTCCAGGTTCATGCACAATCCTAGCAAGCATTACTTTGGAGCAGCAAAAAGAGTACTAAGATATGTCAAAGGAACTCTCAATTATGGTTTTCGCTATGGACGGATGGATGTTTTTAAATTATATTCTTATACTAACAGTGATTGGACTGGTTGTGCTGATAGTAGGAAAAGAACTTCTAGATTTGTGCATAGTCTTGGCTCTGGAGTAATATCTTGGGCGACAAAGAAGCAGCAGTCTAGTGCTCTTTTAAGTTCAGAAGCAGAATACATAACAACTATAAGTGCAGCATGTCAAACAATTTGGCTTCGACGAATTCTAGCAGGTCTCCAAGAAAGGCAAGATGGAGCAACCCAAATTTATTGTGATAATAAATCCACCATTGCAATGACAAAAAATCCTATGTTCTATGGTTGCACTAAGCATACTGAAGTTTGGCACCAATTCATCCAAGACCTGGTGGATAAAGAAGAAATTCAAATGGAGTACTATAGCACAAATGATCAATTGATGGACATCTTCACTAAAGCTCTGGAAAAAGAAAAATTTTACAAATTTCGAAGACAACTTGGAGTTTCATAAATTTAAATTAAAGGGGTGTGATAAAAAGTAGGGGATAATTTAAATTTAAAATTTAAATTTGAAATTCAAGTTGTTATCTTGTTTGTTGAAAGAATAAATAGGTATGTAGTTGTTACCTTGTTTGTTGAACGGGTAAATAGGTATGCAGTTATTTCTGCAAAGATTTAATCCTTTTTCCTTGTAAATCTATTTTCTTTGCACTATAAATAAAGGAGGTGTCTGCAGTGTGTGGTAGTACCTTTTAGGAAAAAGTGTTCTCTTTTCTTACTTCATCTCTTCTCTTCCTCTATCAAACCAAGGTGCTGTGAATTTATTTCTAACATGTTTTAGTGTTTTCTATTTGCGCATTTTGTTGCTTGGTGGATCTATCATTTGTTACTTTCTAACAAACTCTTCCATTATGCCTATCATCAGCTTATTCTTCTCTCTTTTTTTTGGCTTTCAGGACTGGGATGGAAAAACTTCTAATGCCGTCGCTGGGGAGGTAGAGAAGGATGCTGCTAATGGGAATCTTAGATTGCAAAAACCATTGGAATCTGTTACAATTTTGAACAAGGATGTGCAGCAAAGTGGCCTTGAAGAACGAAAGCCATCGAGGAAAATGGTGTGGCTGCAGCAGCTGGTGATGCCTTGAAGATGGCTAAACCAAGGGAGCAATTGCGAATGGTTCTGCTAGTGGATGTTAGGGAGCAACTTTTTTTGTTGTGTGCACGTTCCCTGGGCCGTGTTTAATTAACAAAGCTGAGCATAATTTGAAAAGTGGAGATAGACAAGTCATTTGTGTGAGTAATGTCGGACTGCTAATTCTATGTTTAGCGGGTTGAAGGGGTAACTGAGGATGAATGAATCCTGTGACACAGGAGGTGTTGCCGTGGCATGCTGTATAAGTGATGGCATAAGAATTATGTGGTCGGGGCACCGACGATGGGAATTATATTATTATTATTATTGTAAAAGAGTGTTTTAAATATCTCAATGTTAGTTGTAAGTGAAATTTCCAGTGAGGCAGCATAAGCTTTAGAAATGACGGGATGTGAATTTATTGTCTGGACAATTTAACAACAGGACTTTGTAGCAGTTGGAAGCTTTTATCTCAAAGTGATTCAGTTTTGTCAGAAATAATTGGAAAGGAAACACATATTACTTCATTATTTTCTGAATATATCATAGATTACAACAATTTCAGTGCACTTTGGTACGTTAGTATGATCTGATGTCATTGAGAATTTACATAATAACGTTCTTATAATTAGAAATGCAAGTGTACAAGTGATGGGATTCTATGAACAATAAGGTTATCAATGATGGCATTTGTTATATCTTGTTATGTCGATGATGAATATAATAGTTTTATCTAAAAAGTAGCAATATTTATTTAATTCCCTTTGCAGTTGAATTTAGTTCTAGAGGAAATGTTGGAATTCCAGTTTGAGTAACCATGAATGGATAATGAGAGGCAAAAAAATGAGAAAATTCTTAAATTGACATGGAACTATTCTTTTTATTATTAAAAAACTTTTTTGTAACAGAGACTTATATCACCTACAAATCTAATCCTGCATCATGGAATAAATCCATGAGAGTGATCACAAGCCATTAAAACTGCAAGTTGGTTCAATTAGTGATAGATATATAGGTTGTTCCTGGTCTCCTAGATTGACAACCTTACAATGTCATATCCTAAAGTTCCATCTTACCAGTCAATTCTCCTGCTAGCCACTGCTCCTCATTAGAGTACCTTGATATAGTACTGCTAGAGATAGAGAAGAAGATATAGGACAAGAGAGCAGACATTAAAATAATGTCTTCCATAATGTACTTTGTGATTAAGTAACAAAATAAGCATAAAGGTCAACATAGAAAAGTGAGGAAAATACACAAAATGATAATGTAAAAGATATCTATAAGTGATTTATGCTCTATCACCTTCAAGAATAAAAGGTAGGTAAGAACCAATATATCACTCTTCATCCAAATATGATGTTGATTCAAAAACAAAAGCTTATGGAAGGAGCGGAGAAGCTCAAGTAACATCTTCCACAATATTATTTCTGGTTAATAACAATATGATGCATAGAATGGTAATGTATAGGATACCTAGAAACTATTTATACTCTATTGCTTTCGGGCATTCAAAGTATGTAATAATCAATTTGTTGCTATTCATTCCAGTATAATGCTGATTCAACAACAAAAGCATATAAGTGGTCGAACTAAGAACCAAGAAAAGTCATAGAATAGTGATGTAGGCCTACAGACCTGCTAAAAAAAAACTATAAAAAAAATGCATACACTTGAAAAAAAAAAAAAAAAAGGAGGAAAGGCGCCTACAGCCTACAGTGATGTAGGCACCTACATGCACCTCTTTTTTTTCTTGCTGAAAAAAAATAAAAAAAAATGCCTATGCTTGAAAAAAAAAGGAAAAGGCACCTATCAGGTGCCTTCTTTTTTTTTCTAGTTGGCATTTTATTTTTACAAAAAAAATTTTCAGCCGGACTGTAGGCCATTTTTTTTCTAATTTTTTTCAGGCGTAAGTGCACGCCTATTTTTTTTTCAAAAGACACACCTTTTTAAGCACCTATTTTCGGAGATGTGTGCTAATCGAACGATCGGAGATCCGACTATTTATGGATAGGGATCCAATCGAGCGGAGCCCAGTTTATATATACACACACACACACATTATTTCTATAATAAATTGAAAATTAAACACTCGAGTGACATGGTTCGAAAAAATACAGATATTGAGAGAAAATTAAACACGAAGTACCTCACTTATATCAATTGGATTGAGCATTCATATGCTGGTCCTTGCATCCATCCTTTTGGCATTAAATTTCCAACATATAAGCGCCATAAAGAAATAAGAGTTTAGGTGCTATCGGAGGCTTTCAAGTATGCTTGCCAAGTCTATTGAACTTGATCAGGTTGAGGAATCAGCTTATCACATTACTATGAATTAACCTTAGCCTTAGCATGCAAAGTGCTATAGCATCCAATTAGCTGTCCATAGACCAAAAGATAAAGACCAAGTTAGCAATTTTGAAAACTCATGCAGATAGAGTTCATGAAAATGGCAAGATAGAAATAAAGAGGGCATTTGCCTTGTAAATTATCCAAAACAAACAAACAATTTTGCATCAGCATGCTGATCATAAGATTACAACGAATAGAAGTGAATCGAAAGTCCCAATCTGGTTCCTTGCTACATTTTGGATTGTAGATACTAATTCTACAGTCTAAGAAGAGCACGCTTATAAGGCATTCAAATTGAAGTACTGCTCTATAAAATGAATGTTTGGATCAAGCAATAAGCTTCTGAGGTGTAAATGTTGCAGGGTTCAGTAGATATTCTTACATGATGCAGTAGAAAGAGTTCTTGAGTAATGGCATTCTAGGAAAGATTGTGATAGGCTTCCATTTAGAGACCTTAAAGTTTAGAAACAAGTATGCCAAGCAGGATTCAAAAATTAAATAAGGATAACAAAAAATTAGGAAACCTTCTAAACTTTGAAATAGTTCATGAGATTCCAAGGTGTAAAACCTAGAGTACCAGATTTTTATTTGTTTTTATTAGAGGATATAGAAGAAAGGGAAAATGCAAACACAACAACACTATGATTAAAAAAAAAGATAGAGAAAGAAAAGAAAAGAAAAAGGTGCCATTAGACAGGCAACAAGGGGGGAGAAGATGCACCAACAGAGATAAATTTTCATCGGATGGTACTGTTGCCACATCAGCCACGTCCCGTGCAACTTGTTAATTTTAACTTTTTGATTGATCTAGTAATAGATCTTTGGCTATTTTCTTCCTTGTCTTCTTGACTTACTTTGGTTGGGTTGATGTTGATGTTTGGGATGTGAGCAATCTTGGGCCAGTCCTCCCCTCTATCCCTCTTGCATGGCCTCTCCAGCTGGAGGCAGCAGCCAATCAACAATTGCCGAAGTGCTGTAAGGTGTTGCAGCCCATTGGGCAACATCGCTAATTTATGGCAATCATAAAGTCGTAAACTCATAAATGAGGTGAGGCTCCTTAGCCACTCTGGCAGAGCGGTCAATTCCAGGTAGGAAATTATTTGTAGATGTTGGATGGTCATGAAAAAGGTGGGAGGCTATTGTTGCGTATCCCTTTCTTCCCCCGATATGGACTTGAGGCTCCTGCATGACAAGAAAAGGTCTTGGAGGGAGGGAGGGCGTGCACAGTTGCAAAATGTCCTCTGGCAAACACACCAACTTATCATCACGAATATTAAGATTATTGAAGATTCTTTCTACGATTTAGAAAAGCCTAAAAGAGAAACAAAATCTAGAGGAAGACACTTTTAGCAGTAGAAACTCATAGAGAGAGAGAAAGTATGATTTTCTAGAGATAAACTAGAAAGAGAAAGCGGAAAATGGAAGATAAGAAGAAGAGAGAAGAGAGAGAAACTCTCTCTATCCTTTTTTTCTATTATTTGTCTTTATTTTTTTCTTTCTTTCTATCTTTTTCTTCTTTTCCTCTCTTTCTCTCTCTTTCTTTGGCTCTATGGTGAAATATGGGATAACTTCATTTATTTCTGGATTAGGGGAGCACCGTCAAAATGGCTTTCACCGGTAGTGATTGGGGCTATGACGATACAGCTAAAAGATCCAGACTGACAGTCTAAGATGACTATCGGTACTAGATAAATCAACAAACGAATGGGTAGAAGCCAGGGTAAAATAAAGGTTAGGATTTCTAAGAAAAATCTGATGGTTGCCTACCAAAAATCAAGATTCATGGCCTAAGGAGGATGGCAAACCAAATAATCCTAAAAATTAGAGTATCCTACTTAGGTTCTAATGAGGGTTGGCCCGTGCTTTTGATGAACATGATGAAGCACCTTTAGGGAGAAGAAAAGGAGAGAACACTGATGAACCTCCAGCTTGGGCCTCAATCTTTTATGGGAAGAAGAGGAAAGCCCTCTTCTCTTAAAATTAGGCTAGAGGGGAGGAGTTAAACTCCTCCCAGTGGTTGTATTCGACTCTGATCAAGAGTTGATTGGTGAAGGAAGAGAACTCCAATGGGAGCTCAACTCTTCCACCTAGCACGTGCACGGCATGTGCTGGCCCTCTTTTTTTCCCTACCAATCTAAAATTCATGGTAAATTCTTTTCGGGTTGTCTCTTTTTTTTGTGGCTGGATTAGGCCCAAGTTGTTTAGGCTTGGGTGTCACATTCTCTTTCCTAAAAGAAAATTTCATCATCAAAATTTTTCTTGCCCAGTCTTCAAAAATTTAGGATTACTTCTTTCTCAGATCATAATCATCTTGTAATTTCATGATCAAGTCTTTCATTATGATATCCCTTGAATCAAATTATTGTTCTGATCAGCTTGAAATAAATTCAGACCACAATGCTTCCGGTGTGTACTCTGATTCAAATCTATCAATATACTTATCTCAAATCTAAGTTTCTAAGTTATGTCAAAATTAATATTAGTTATCATCCCAATGCCCCTAGTGCCTTCCTACCAACACTCATGTTTGATTTTATGTATCATGATTTTTCCACATATGCTTTGATTTCATATTAATTATCGCACACATCCATCTGAGATCATGAATCAAGGGTTCATGTCAACCACCCATGCTTGTGGAGAATACTCTCTACAAGCAAGCAAGTTATCCCAATACGATATCATATGCATCACAAAGAAGATAATTTGAATAATTAAAAGTTAAAATTTAATTAACTAATAAATCCAACTGAAAAATAACATTCAAAAGTCCAGCATGCATTGAACCTCAAATAATAGTCCTATAAACTATAAGAATAAATCCAAATCTAAACTATGTTGATACTGTCAAAACTTATTTCTAATTTACAAAGTAGTACCCACATCTATAACTAAGCATCTAAATCTGAAAAAAAGAAAAAGGAAATAATGAGATTGATATCCCAATAAGCAATAAGTATCTTAAATAAATAATTCAAGTGACAACATAGGATGCAACAGTCAAAATATAATTAATCATTAGTCGGTACGCAAACATGATCAAATTTTATTTTCAAAACATAAATTCAAAAATATTAGTATCTAATCAAATTTTCATGCATATAATCACATATCTGATATGAAATCAATAATATAGATAGAGGCCTCAATGGCTCAATACACAAACTGTCACTTGAACTATATATCTAATGGTTAGATAGGGACCTCAATGGATTAAAGATCAATGCTGTGAACCATTTTGATGCATCCTTTAGTTCACTTTCATCCAATCTAACACTTCCAAAGCATTGGGGATAGCAATAAGCTCCTCACATATGATTCTTATTTCAAGACTAGAGAAATCAATTTTATGAGCACTTAGCGAGAGGTTGTTATTTCAAATCTAGCCAAATTGGTATATGTATTGCAAGCATCAATGCTTTTAATTGTTTCATTCACATGAAGCAAAGGTGTCTAAATATTTTTTCATTATAATCATTGTTTATGGATGTATAATGTCTATCAATGGTATGCTCATAATTTCTAGCTAGAGTCAAATTGATAGTTATTATGTTTTTTAAAAAGATGTTTGTTAGCTGACGCTTTAGATAAGAGGTTGTTTAGATGGGATGTTTCTTAATTTACGTGATCTTATAAAGAAAGGATTAACTTGATGAGACATGATGAAAGAACTTTGACTTGAGACTTGGTTCACCAAAAAGAGGGCAGGGTCATGCCTCACTACTTTAGCCATGATATCTATCCTACCATCGTAAATTACAACTTTTAAAATATAAAACCAGTGAAAAGAAAGACATCCCCACAAAGATTATTAAGTTATACAAGCCAATCGAGTCTATGTTTCTTTAAGAATAGTCTTCCATAGAAATTAAAATAATCTTTAAAATCATTAAATTTTCTCAAAATAATTTTCATCACGACTAGTAACCAATGGATATTAAAAGCCCAAGATAACGGAAAAAGATTTAACCATATCTTCTTATTACATCAATGGTATTAAAATTATCCTTGTTTCCTTTCCCATCACCCTATTCCCATTATTCAACTTTTGAAGGGTGCCTATCAAAACATTTAATGGACCCAATTATTCTCAAATGTGTTAGAGAATAATGGCTCCCAAGTCATTTAATCTAGAGGTATTAATTAAGATGCCATGAAGAAACCAAACAAAACAAAATGTTACCATCCTATTAAGATATAAGAAACTCTTGGTAAAATAACCTAATAAATAATTCCTAATGGCAATTAAAGGAAACAAAACCTCCTTTAGACAACTGTTATTACTCAACAAAAGAAATATTTTGGACAAATATAAATTCAAACCCCTAAGGCATATTCTTAGACTAGATCAAGAAATTTGATATGGCTTCCTCTTCCTCTTCCAATGCCAAAAAAATTTTCATGGCCCTCATAGTTTTTGCTACGTTCTTTGCTTATGGTATGTTTCTTCTTCTATTTCAGTATAGAAAATCAAAAGAATATGTAGACATGAAGGCCTTAAAATGCATCATTCTTTTTTGTTTAATATTTTATGTAGCACACCTCAGTTTTTCTCAAATTTTCTAAATATTTGTTCACACAAGTATAAATATACATGCTAATTCAAAAATTATTTTGTTGTCTCAGCACAAGCAAGATATTATTGTATTGCATTATGCGACGTGGAAACCAAAAGTTGCAATGGGTCATGCCACAGCTTGGGATATGAAAAAGGACAATGTGTGGCACCACTTTATGAACTTTGTTGTTGTATATATTAAATATTGATCAATATTTTAGGTTGAAAAAATCCATACCATACCTGTATTTCACCCATCATTTCCTACTTGATGGTGAGTTATATATATAATTAATGTATTACAAAATATCAAGTGGATATAAATGAAAAATCTTTATAGATTTCAAATTAATTAACATATCATAATTATTTTTATCTTTTATTATTCTTTTACTAAGGCAATTTATCAATTGCCAAAAGGTGTGATGAGATTTGGCTTCATCGATATCCATTCTAGTTAGGACATATAATTAAAAAATATTTATATTGATTTAAGAAATGCTAGCATATTATATGATTTTATGTTTGACAAGGTATTTTATGATTGTATGTTGGCAACTAGCAGCTATCACCCATTTTATTTAGAAAAATAATTGTACAACTATCTATTTCTATTTGATGAAGCAAGTTAATCATTTGGATTTGTGACACAAAATATCAAACCTATCAAAAAATCCAAGAACAACAAGTTGGTAAAAGCAGGAAGAAAAGACATGAAAGAAGAAAAACTATTATTATACATGTTAAATTATTATAATTATGCATGTCGCTATAGCCTTGCCCTAGTGATTCTTGATTTTTTTTGCATAGACTCTAATGTTGCTTGATAGCTACTCAATAAAAGTACACATGCTGCATCACTTATTAAAGCAAAAATTATCTCAGGAGAAGCCACAACTCAACACCCATGCACGTGCTCACATAATATACAAGCATATATATATATATATATATATATAT
>QRFJ01006246.1:0-46223 GCA_006176705.1 Cocos nucifera | reverse complement strand
AGGTTGTCCTGGCTGTAAGTTTACGCCTATATTGTGGAAAAGTTTATCTCCCTTTAGTCGTGCATTGATTGCTTTCTAATTATAATTTATATTTATTGATATATGAATCAAATTTTAAGTTTATGATTTAGTAGATTTAAAAAATTAGATCTAAAAAACAATTTTTGTAAAAATTGGCACGGACTGCTAGAAGGTTATCCTGCGTAACGGTTTACGTTTCCTTACAGTGATCTCTCTCTTTTATAGTAGTTTATATGATCAGAATTTTTAATTTTAAATTTAATATTTAGATTATAAATTAGATTTAATTCAAGAAATAATCTAAATATGCTCAAATAATCATGCAATAAAAATCTAAGCTTTGATACTAATTGAAGGAACTAGATTTAGGGTTTTAGGGCTAGATCTTGAAACTTTTTCAAGATCTTGAAACTTTTTCATGATTAGGTAGTAGAAAACTAAAATTAATCAAAATTAATTTCAAATATCTGAAAATATTCTAGTTCTAAGATCTATTACATGATCATGGAATGTTATTAAATCAGAAATTAAAATCTAAAGAAGTAATTAAAACATGTTGATCACATCAACATATATATACACTACATCTAATGCAGGTATGAAAATAATAGATCAGATTTATTATCTATGCAATTTAGATATTCTAACTTACTGATTCGGACTTGAGGATGAAGTTGTAAGCTACACATGCATCCGACCTCTATGAGTCATCCACATAAGCCCACGATTACGATCAAAAGTTTAGATGCTGGAAATTAGCACAGTATGCTAGTACTGTGCTGATCCTTCTTTAAAGGTCGATCAGATGCCTTCTCCTTCGAGATTTGGACTCTTCTAAAGAGGAGAAGGATGAGAGGAGGTTTCAAATATGGGACACTCTCAAAAAGCCCAAAGAAAGAAGAAGGGAAGAGATGAACACAGTAATCCTAGAAGAAGATCATCTTCTTCTTTACTTTGCTCTCACCTAGACACCTAGTTTGGTATCTATGAAATCCCAATGTCCAAGAACTTTCTCTCTCTAATTTTCATGGACGCCTAACACTTGGACATCCCCTCCTCATCCCATGCAGTGGACCACCTGAGATTGGCACACAAAATGCCTTCTTTTATCATGGAAAACAAAAAAAGGTAATCAGGTGTGGGCGATACAAGGGAAGAAATCCAAGTTTGTTGGAATTCTATCACATAGAATCCAAACAAACCACAACAACTTACCTTCTTAAGCCAATGTCTATAACTTATTCCAAGTAAGAGAGAGAGAGGGAGAGGGGACGTGTGTGAAAGGCTGGGGAGAGGGGATTTAATGCCAAAAATAAAGGGAGAATAGCGTGGGGTCAAGGTGGCACAAGATATAGAATCCTAATTATACTAGGCTTCTTATTTTGGCTTGATCTAAAATTGGTTTCTCAAACCAAATCAAATCAGAAATAAACCAATCCAATTAAATTAGATCTTAATCTAATTAAGAATTTAATTAAATTAGATTTAATTTTGATTTAATTTTCTAATTAAATTAAGAAATTGGGTCGATCAGAGTCCTAGTCACTACTACAAAAATAGCCTATGGCAGCGATTTTCGAAACCGCTACCATAGCTTCTACGACAGTGGTTTTCATTAACCACTATCATAGGTCCGACATATGATAGCGGTTACCAAAAATTGCTACCGTAGGTCAGACCTATAGCAGCGGTTGCTAAAATCCACTGCTATAGGTCGATCTATAGCAGCGGCTTTTAGGAACTACTACTATAAACTGATTTATGGTAGTGGTTAATTATAACCGCTGCCATATTTTTTTTTTAAATATTATATAATTTTAAAATTTAATATCCATCTTCATCATTCATTATCTAAATAATTATCATTAGAGTGTTGTCGCAGAAGGTCGCCTCGATCCGATGGCCCTAGCTTCGTCGATTAAAAAATTTGATTTCGATGACCACGAACGATGATGCGATGATCTGATAAATGATGACCTTCGATGGATCCAAAATCTACAATCATGATCTTGATGATGTATATAGCATACTATCAAAGTTTCACTTCAATCGAATATCGTTATCTTGGTTAATTTGGTATAGATTAGTTTCGACCGTTAAATGATAAATGAGTGATCAAAGGATCAAACGGTGTCCGATTATGAGATAATTTTTTTTATAAATAATCTTGGCTACTACTTTAATCATTTTTTATGGTGGTGATTATAAAATTCAACTCATGAGATGAAGAATGATCTAAAACTATGCATCTTCTCATAACCATTCTGAAACTTCACTGGTTATTATGCTCGTGCTTTTGCAATATCTGCTTAATATGAACAGTTTATATGAAAATTATTTGAATTTTACTATCATTACTATATAAAATATTTAAAATTATAACAAAGATCATTTAATTAAAAAATTATCTCATAATCGAATGTCGTTTAACCCTTTGATTGCTTGTTTCTAATTTAACGGTCGAAATCATTCCATACTAAATTGACCATGATAACGATATTTGATTAAAGTAAAACTTTTATAGTATGCTACAAAAATAATCAAGATCATCGTTGCAGATTTTTAGATCCATCAGAGGTCTCCATCTATCAGATCATCGCATCATCATTCGTGATCGTCGAAATCAAATTTTTTGATCGATAAAGCTAGGGCCATCAGATTGAGGTGACCTTTTGCAATGACACTCTAATGATAATTATTTAGATAATGAACGATAAAGATGAGCATTAAATTTTAAAATTATATAATATTTAGAAAAAAATAAAAAAAAAATTATTTTCAACCTATAGCCGCGGTTATCAAAAATCACTACTATAGATCTATAGCAGCGGTTATAGAACCGCTGCCGTAGATCTATGGTAGCGGTTTTGGACAACTGCTGCCGTAGATTTATAGCAGCGGTTTGATAATCGGAGCCGTAGGTTAGGTTAAAAAGCTCCAAATTTTTTCTGCTTTCCTTCCATGTGCGCTCGATCTCTCTCTGTCTCTCTCCCTCCACTTCATCACCGATGAGGCTCCTTCCCTCTCGGTCGACATCGCCCCTTCTTCCCCCTCGCCGCACGCACCACCCCTACTTCTCCCTCCCCCTCCGGTCCCCCCTAATCGCCCCTCCCCACCACCCGTCACCCCACACCCGCCCCACCCCCCACCTCCCCCCAACCGCCCCTCCTTCTCCACATCCCCGGCCGCTCCTCCCCGCCACCCCCATCCGGCCCCCCACCTCCCACCAGCCACCCTACCAACCCCCCCATCTCCAGCGCTCCTCCCCGCCACCCTCCACCCGGCCCCCCACCCTCCCTCGCCCCTCCTTCCCCTCCTCCCTCTCCGCCACCCTGCCAAGCTTTCCATTCCCCTTCCACCACCCCCACCGTGCCTCCCTCGGTCCTCCACTTCCTCGACTGCCCCTGCTCTCTCTCTCTCTCTCTTTCTCTCTCTTCTCTATCTCACTATCTTGCTTTTGTTTCGCAGGTTACCTCTAGTGCCGTCGTCCTCCTCTAGCATCATCGTCGGTGACCCTCGGAGCTTTCGGTGCGACCCGCTCTCTATAGCCGTATAGGTATAATTTTTTTTTAAATTTTATAGTATTATTTATTAATCATGTATATTTATAATAATTTATAAAATATTTATAATAAATATTATAAATATTTATTATAAATATTATAATTATCTGCATGTCGTAGTTTTTGGATCGTGCCGTGGTGATAGCCTTGGGCTGTGCCATGTCGGTGGCTGTGGACTAGATCTGTCAATGGGATTGGATTTCGGATTCGAAATCTGGATATTCAGATCTAGATCCAATTTTAATTACTGATACCGGATCCTGAACTCGAATACCCGATGGGTCTATACTTGAGAGAGGAAGGGAGGGATCCGACCTCGCCGCCATCATTGGAAGGGAAGGGGGTTGGCCTCGCCGCCATCATTGGGAGGGAGGGGGTCCGACCTCACCGACGAGGGAGATCGAGAGAGGGAGAGTGGGAGATCGAGAGAGCGAGAGAGGGAGGGAGGGGGTCTAGCGAGAGAGCAAGAGAGGGAGAGGGGATCGCCTCACCGGCATCACTGAGGAGGGATGGGGTCCGGCCTTGCCAGACAAGGAAGATCGAGAGAGTGAGAGAGGGAGAGATGGGGTCCAACCTCGTCGATGAGGGAGATCGAGAGAGGGAGAGAGGAAGATCGAAAGATGGAAAAGCTGGGAGGGAGGGGTTCGGCCTCGCTGCCATCGTTGATGAGAGAGATCAAGAGATGAAGAGAGGGAGTGATCGAGGGGATGGCACACAGTTGAGTCGACTCGGGCCATGATCGAGCCGGCTGGGGGAGGACCCGAGTCGGATGTCTCAGGCATGGAGTCGGCTCGGCTTTCGAGTGAATATAATTTGATATGTCTCTCTAAGGTTCCAACTTTAAGCCCTAAGGTGCCACCATCATCTACTTTATTCTTCTTTCAAGTTTCTAGATTAACACCAAGGTTCGCGTAAGAGATCAGATCTACGACTGTTGCTCATCCTTAATTATTTATGAATGTAATTCATATTGTAGAATTTATTGCATAACATTTTTTTGGATGTTTATATCTTTTTGCTTTTGTTTATTGTATTGCATAATGATAGACTCGTCAATTGATTAATGAACATATTAGAGACTATTTATTGATGCTTTTGGGAGGATCCAAAGCAGGCCCGGACACACGCCGACGAGCTACTGGTCCGAGGCGAGCGTCTCCTCATAGACTTTTAGTGTCGTTAGCTGGGAGGAGTTTGAGGAGGCATTGGCACAGGCAGATCATGCTGCGACGTGGGCAAATCAGGCTAAGGAGCGCGCATCTTATCTGGAGGATATCATGAGAGACATGATGTCGACGTTCAGCACGTGTTTTAGAGTCACAGGCTTCGAGAATATGTTGGCCCGCATTCCAGCTCCA
Organism: Cocos nucifera; assembly: GCA_006176705.1. NCBI lineage: Eukaryota > Viridiplantae > Streptophyta > Magnoliopsida > Arecales > Arecaceae > Cocos > Cocos nucifera. The sequence goes on along the minus strand of QRFJ01006246.1, from coordinate 41,281 downwards.
GCTCCAGCTATGGCTCTAGCTCCAACACTAGCTCTAGCTCTAGCTCTAGCTCCAGCTCTCGGTGATGATGACAATGATGTAGATTTAGAAAACTTTTGATGTATTTTATTTTTTAAAAAAAATATTATAATAAATTTCATTCAATAATAAAATTTTAGCATTTTAGAATAATTTTTATGTTTATTATATTTTTTTATATTATATATCTGTATTTATCAGATAAAATATATTAAAAAAAAATTTTAATTTTTTAAATTATTCAAGATCTACGATAGCGATTTTATAATCATTGTCATATCCGTGCCAACCGCTGTCATAGGTTCCTAGTGCAAACGATGTTAACCGCTGCATTAGACCTATGGCAGCGGTTAAGAAACTGCTGCCATAGATTATCTATGGCAGCGGTTATGTAATCGCTGCCATAGATAATCTATGGCAGCGGTTACATAACGACTGCCATAGGTTGATCTATTACAGTAGTTTATAAACCGCTGTAATAGATTATCTATGGTAGTGGTTCAAACAATTACTGTAACAACCGCTACTATAGAGCTACGGCAATGGCCGCAGTAGCAGTGGTTAGAAAATCGCTGCCATAGCCTATGGCAACGGTTTTTTAGAATATGGCAGTGGTTATGAACCACTGTCATAGCATTTTTTTGTAGTAGTAAGTTAAACTAGGACTAGTTTTTTCTTGCACTTGACTTATCCAATAAGCCAATTAGACTTGATCCAATCAACTACAAACTAAATCTAATTAAATTATATTTAATTAGACTTAATTTTAGTCCTCTGGTTTAATCAAATTAAGTCAATTAGCAATCTAATTGCTTATCAATCCTCCTGCAACACTTGTACTAGGTTAAACATCAATCATATTGATTGTTTAATCCTAGAATGATTCTTAATTGTTGATCAACCATCTAATCAGATCATGAACTCTAACGTGTATGACCTTAAAGGTCCGAACCTAAGCCAGTAGCACAGAAATAAATTTTTATATCAATCAAAGTAACCATCTAGCAATGGTACCCGACGACCAGATAGGTCGAATGTGTAGAACAACATCCTTAGAATCCATGTGGATATAGTTTCTGTATAATTCATCCTCTTGACCAAAATGCTCGTAGGACACCTCAGAGTTCAACTATTAACTCTAATCAGGTTATCCATATTGTATTTCAAAATATCAAATTCATCTGATGGATTATCCTGATCAAGATTTTGCTATATTGAAATACAGTGATACATTCTTCTCCAACTCTTGGAGTGTTCAATTCCATCTTGATCACACCCTGACTTCGCAAGTACTTGACTATGCCTAGAAGCCTTCTATTACTGAATTAGAAATTTAGTTTGTCCGATACCAAAGCATAGTGAGTTGCTTGCAAGTCACTGAGGTAATCTCAGGTCTAAAGGATACTTATACGTATATCCTATCAAAGACATTCTCGATAGCAGAATGCTCTAAAGTTAGTCACATTCAATGACGATATACCCATACATCTCACATGATTGCCATACCAGTATCTCCATACTTCTTGATTAACAGAACAACCAACCTATATAGCATACAGTGACCTATGCTCGATAGACGCCGTCATCCTAATTAACAGCCTATCATTTGGTCATGAACAGATTTAAGGACTAATCGATAAATCCTCTCTTTATCGAAACTAAATAGTTCTAAGGACTTCATCATAATAATAGAGTTCATTAGAAGATGAATACTTTATGATAAAAAATATCAAAATTATATTTTATTTATTAATGAATCAATTATAATTATAATATAGCTTAACCATCAATAGGCTGACGATTAACTTTAGAACATATTTTTCAACAAGAACCCCTCCCGCTCCCTCCTCCTCCCCACCTCCTCCTCTCGATGGTCCCTGGCATCCCTCCCCACTCCCTCTCTCAGTCCCTCCCTCCTCTCAATAGTTTTCAGCACCACTACTATAAAAATAGCCTATGACAGCGCATACTATGGCAGCGATTTTTGAAACCGCTGTCATAGCTCCTACGGCAGCGATTTTCGTTAACCACTGTCATAGGTCCGATATATAGTAGCGATTACAGAAAATCACTACCATAGGTTAGATCTATAGCAACGGTTATAAAAAACTACTGCCATAGATCGACCTATAGCAGCAATTCATTATAACCGCTGCCATAAATCGAACCTATAGCAGTGGTTAGTAGGAGCCACTACTATAATCTGATTTATGGCAGCGATTAATTATAACCGCTGTCATATATTTTTTTCTTTCAATATTATATAATTTTAAAATTTAATATCTATATTCATCATTCATTATCTAAATAATTATCATTAGAGTGTCATCGTAAAAGATCACCTCGATTTGATGGCCCTAGCTTCATCGATAAAAAAAATTCGATTTCAACGACCACGAACGATGATGAGATGATCTGATAGATGGAGACCTTCGATGGATTCGAAAACCTACAATGATGATCTTGATGATGTTTGTAGCGTACTATTAAAATTTTACTTCAATCGAATATCGTTATCTTGGTCAATTTAATATAGGTTAGTTTCGACCGTAAAATGATAAACGAGTGATCAAAGGATCAAACGGTGTTCGATAATAAGATAATTTTTTTTATAAATGATCTTGGCTACTACTTTAATCATTTTTTATGGTGATGATTATAAAATTCAATTCATGAGATGAAGAATGATCTAAAACTATACATTTCCTAATAACCATTCTGAAACTTCACTGATTGTTAAGCTCATGTTTTTGCAATATCTGCTTAACATGAACAGTTTATATGAAAATGATTTGAATTTTATTATCATCAACATACAAAATATTTAAAATTATAATATAAATTATTTAACTAAAAAATTATCTCATAATTGGACATCGTTTAACCTTTTAATCGCTTGTTTCTAATTTAACGGTCGAAATCATTCTATACTAAATTGACCATGATAATAATATCCAATTGAAGTGAAACTTTGATAGTATGCTACAAATATTATTGAGATCATCGTTGTAGGTTTTTAGATCTATCGAAGATCTTCATTTATCAGATCATCACATCATTGTTCGTGATCGTCAAAATTGAATTTTTTTTATCGATGAAGTTAGGGCTATCGGATCGAGGTGATCTTTTGCAACGACACTCTAATGATAATTATTTAGATAATGAATGGTGAAGATGGACATTAAATTTAAAAATTATATAATATTTAAAAAAAATAAAAAAAAATTATTTTTAACCTATGGCAGTGATTATCAAAAATCGCTGCTATGGATCTATGGCAGCAGTTATAGAACCGCTATCATAGATCTACGGCAGTGGTTTTGGATAACTGCTGACGTAGATTTATGGCAGTGGTTCGATAACCGCTGCCGTAAGTTAGGTTAAAAATCTTCAAATTTTTTTTTTCTTTCGTGCGCGCTCGATCTCTCTCTCTCCCTCCTCTTCGTCGTCGGTAAGGCTCCTTCCCCTTAGCCAGCATCGCCCCTCCTCCCCCTCGACCGACGCCGTCCCTCCTTAGTGTGGACACCAGAGCCATCAGAAGTCGGCAACATAATTTAGATTCAATTTGGATTGAAGAAGCTATATCAGAATAACTCTACTTTAGTTATTTTGTTCTAGTACTTTTGATTTAACCAATTAGTTCTTTTGATGCATTTAGTTTTGGATCCATGGAACCATACTTGGGTTTATTTTGGATTAAGCCTTATTTGGAAAGAGACCATCATAAAGAAGCAAGCTTGGTCCACGTCATCTTTGGAGCCACCACCTTCCACACGCCTAAGAAGGAAATACACACGCCAGCATGTGCCATGTCCAAGGATCCTCATGCTAAGTTATGCCAGGCATCAAGCGCTCACATGGAGTTTCTTTTCTTTCCTAGAATTTCTTAGGAGTTCTTGATTTCTTACTTATTTTGTTAAAAGGCTGATTTCTTCCCTATGGTTCCATAAAAGATAGATATGATATATTATTGTATTTGGAAATCATACATAATGTTTTACTTTTTTGTTGGGAGGGTTGATTTTTTTCTTGTAAAGAGAATAGGATTCCTAAAGAAATAGGACCCCTAGGGTCCTATATAAACCTATGTATCTTTCACGAATGAGACAATGAATGAATGAATCAGTTTATAATTCCCACAAAGACTTGTGTTGGTCGCTCCGAGAGGGAGAGGGTGTGAGATCCAAAATTGCCCCATGAGGGGAGGGTGTGAGGCCCACCTTTTTCTATCCTTTTAACTTTCATTTTCTTGAGATTCAGTATTCCTACGATCCCGATTCGTCTTTACCATCTACCTACATAAGCCTATTCAACCAAAAGAAGATCTGTCTCCTCTAAGATTTTTATCTATCATGCAGAGAGAGAAAGAGTGATCTATTATTCTACAGATCAAACGTTGACAAGGACATTCGTTTCTTCTCAACTGATATTTAATTTTTACTTATTTTTTTTAGATCCAATGTTGGTAAAGACCTAGTTCTTTATCGATAAATCTACTTGGTTAAAAGATTAAGAGCTCTAATCAGGGTAGTTTCTTAACTACCATATTTCAGATTCTTCTTATCTTTTTTTAGATTTTCTTGCGGGCTTAATTTCTTGCTATCGTTCATTCCATTTATATTTTTTTTTTACAATTATTCATGAGCATGTTTAATTTTTGCTATCTGTCTATTTCTTTATTATTGCTAGTTATTTACTGATCTCTAAAATGGTATTCATCAGCATCATTTAGATTGATCATGCTTTGGTTCCGTGTCAATCAGTCATACCTCCTAAGCAAAGTATAGGCAACTATACTATCTATCCTAAGAATAATGTGCCACGGTCGGACGTGATTTGTTATTGATGAATGAAAGGAAGTTTGGTCTTTTCTTTTTTTTTAGGCTATCCCACATCAATTTGGTATTAAAACCAGATTGGTTAGGGCTTTAATTTAAATTCTATAATTTAAAATTCCTATAAGTTAAATTTTTATAATTTAAATTTTATAATTTACTTTTTAGCATTTCTTTTACTGTATCTTATTCCTGCATCCTAGACTTGCATGACCACTAGATCAGGTACCCAGTACCAACGTCCTATTTTCTCACCCAATATCAACATGGATCCCAATATAGCAGCCATCATTAATGTCCTGACTGAGAAGTTTGATGATATGAAAGATTTTATGAAAACCATGAGTGAAAGAATAACAGTACTAGAAGAAGCTAGGCAAAGATAATCTGAACTTGAGTCTCCCCAACTACCTATAGGATAGAGAAGAAGGAACCTCGACCTAGATCGATCTATAACAGCATGCCCCCATCATAACCAGTTCGACCAAGATGAGCATGTCCTTAGGAATGTGAAGATCGAAGCTCCAAGTTTTGATGGTTGTCTAGATCTGAGAGAGTACCTAGATTGGGAGTTGGGCATGGATCACTATTTTGGATGGTATGAAATGTCTGAAGCAAGAAGCGTTAGGTTTGCTAGGATGAAGTTGGTTAGACAAGTCCGACTTTATTGGGAAAGTATTGAACGTCTTCTCAATCAGAGAAGACAAGATCCGATAGAAATTTGGGATGAAATGAAGAAGAAACTTAGAAAAAAATATCTCTCCACCTCTTACCAACAAAGACTTTTAGATCAGTGGCAGAGACTTACTCAAGAAAATAGCTCGGTCGTAGAGTATATCATGAGATTTGATGAGTACCTCATGAGATGTGGAGTAACTGAAGATAAGATTGTTACCTTGTCTAGATTTAGAGCTGGATTACGAGAAGATATCCAGCATGAGCTCTTTTTACGAGAGGTAACCATGTTAGAACAATCTTATCAACTTGTCCTAGATTTTGAGAAATTTTTTAGGTATTCGACCATCCGTCATCTTGAACCTAGCCGAGTAATCCCTTCTGGATCGAGATCCAATACTACCTAAACTCCTAGTAATGGACCTCCACCTATAAATCCTATTATAAGAGAAGAAGATAAAGGAAAAAGAGTTGCAGGAGAGTTATCTAAGGAAAGTAGTTCTCGATCCCACTGCTTCAAGTGCCATGGTTATGGACATTTTGCTGTACAATATTCCAATCGATCGTTATTTATAGAAGAATTAGAAGAAAAAACTCTAAAAAATATTGAGGAGGAAGTTTATGAAGCTAACGCAGACTTAGCCGAGTAGTTTGAGAGTACTAAGAAAATTCTAAGTTTTGTTGCACCAGAGTTAGACCTTAGGCTTGGAGTCGTTAGGTATGTTCTAGCACAGACTAAGGAGAGTGAAGGCTGATGTAGGACCTCTATTTTTTATATCTTCATAAAATTTAGTGATAAAATTTGTAAGGTGATCATTGATAGCAGTAACTGTATCAATGCCATCTCCACCGATATGGTTAAGTGATTAGGATTAGCTCCTGTAGATCATCCCAGCCCATACTGTGTGTCTTGGATAGATTTCTTCTTTATTCCCATCAAACTTAGATGCCGTGTTTCCATCCAGCTCCATTCTTATCAGGATCATGTTTGGTGTGATGTCTTATCCATGGAAGTCGGAAGTATCATATTAGGTTAGCCTTGGCTGTTTGATAATGATGTTACGATTTATGGCCAAACCAACTCCTGTAGTTTCACTCATAAGGGTAAGAAGATCATGATCAATCCTTCTCCACCTAAGGCTACTAATAGAAAGATAGATGATGGACCAAAAAAAAACATCAAAAAAAAAAAGCCTCCATCTGATAGGTGCTAAGGAATTAGAAATGACCGTGAGTAAAGGATCACCAGTTTGGATGATTGCTACGAGAGAAGTTCGTGAGGACCCTAAGATAGATCATCCCAAGAAAGTAGTTCATGGATATCAACCTAGAAAATCAATAGACCTTATCCCACTGCCCATGCATGCTAGAATTTTTAAATCTGTAGAGTCATTTGCACAGCATGTCAAAAGTTTACATAAAGAGATCAGTAAAAAATTTAGTATTAGTAATAAAGTTTATAAATAGAATGCAGATTCTCATCGATATGCCCAAGAGTTTGCGGAAGGAGACTATGTGATGGTTCGAATGAGGTCTGAACGATTTCCACTAGGAATCGTCAAGAAGTTACATGCTCGAGGAGCAGATCTATTTAAGATTTTAAAGAAGATCAGATCAAATGCACATGTTATGGACTTACCTTCTGATTTTGAGATTAGCTCTACTTTTAACGTTGTAGATCTTGTCGCCTATAAAGAGCCAACTTGGATACCTAGTGAACCATTTAAGCCTGAACCAACCTTTGAGAGAGAGCCTATTCCTGAATGTCCATCGGCCAAAATGTCAAAGCATGATCAGATTTAGAGAATTTTGGATGAGCATATCATCTCCATCTAGAGTTGAGGTTATCGGCGGTACTTAGTTAGATGGAGAGGTCGACCGGAGTCCGAGGATACCTAGATCACTCGAGAAGAACTACAGCATATTGATCCTGATTTGCTTGAGCGTCACTAGAGCAGAATTGATCCCCACTCGATAGGGTCGAGTTCTCCCCATCCTGAGAGAATTGGTGGGCACACCAGAGCCATCAGAAGTCGACAACATAATTTAGATTCAATTTGGATTGAAGAAGCCATATCAGAATAACTCTACTTTAGTTAGTTTGTTCTAGTCCTTTTAATTAAATCAATTAGTTCTTTTGATGCATTTAGTTTTGGGTCTATAGGACCATACTTGGGTTTATTTTGGATTGAGCCTTATTTGGAAAGAGACCATCATAAAGAAGCAAGCTTGATCCACATCATCTTTGGAACCACCATCCTCCACACACCCAGAGAGGAAATACACACGCCAGCATGTGCCATGCCCAAGGATCCTCATGCTAAGTTGTGTCAGGCATCAAGCGCCCATATGGAGTTCCTTTTCTTTCCTAAGATTTCTTAAGAGTTCTTGATTTCTTACTTATTTTGTTAAAAGACTGATTTCTTCCCTATAGTTCTATAAAAGATAGATATGATATATTATTGTATTTGAAAATCATACATAATATTTTACTTTTTTGTTGGGAGGGTTGATTTTTTTCTTGTAAAGAGAATAGAATTTCTAAAGAAATAGGACCCCTAGGGTCCTATATAAACCCATGTATCTTTCATGAATGAGACAATGAATGAATGAATCAGTTTACAATTTCCATAAATGCTTGTATTGGTCGCTCCGAGAGGGAGAGGGTGTGAGATCCAAAATCGCCCCACGAGAGGAGGGTGTGAGGCCCACCTTTTTCTATCCCTTTAACTTTCATTTACTTGAGATTTAGTATTCTTATGATCCCGATTCGTCTTCACCATCTACCTACATAAGCCTATTCAACCAAAAGAAGATTTGTCTCCTCCAAGATTTTCATCTATCATGTAAAGAGAGAAAGAGTGATCTATTATTCTATAGATCAAACGTTGACAAGGACCTTCATTCCTTCTCAACTGATCTTTGATTTTTACTTATTTTTTTTTTAGATCCGATATTGGTAAAGACCCAGTTCTTTATCGATAGATCTACTTGGTTAAAAGATTAAGAGTCCTAATCAGGATAGTTTCTTAACTATCATGATTCAGATTCTTCTTATCTTTTTTTTTTGAAATTTTTTTATGAGCTTAATTTCTTGCTATTTTTCATTCTATTTATATTTTTCTTTTTGTAATTATTCATGAGCATGTTAATTTCTGCTATCTATCTATTTATTTTATTATTGCTAGTTATTTACTAATATCTAAAATGACATTCATCAACATCATTTAGATTGATCGTGCTTTGGTCCTGTGTCAATCAGTGACACCTCCAGAGCAGAATATAGGCAACTATACTATCTATCCTGGAAATAATGTGCCACGGTCGGACATGATTTGTTACTGACAAATGGGAAGAAGTTTGGTCTTTTCTTTTTTTTTTAGGCTATCCCGCATTACTCCTTCCCCCTCCCCCTCTGGCCCCCACCCCTCCATCCGACCCTCCCTCGGCCCTCAGTGAAACCTTCCTCCGACGAACCCCCATCCGACCCTCCCTTAGCCTCCCATGAAATTCCACTCTGGCGAACCCCCTCCACCCTCGCTTGGCCCCCCACAAAACCCCACCCCCCCCCCCCCCCCCCCCCCCCGCCCCCCATCCGATCCTCCCTCAGTCCCAGCAAACCCCCCTCCGTCGAACCCCATCCGACCCTTCCTCGACCCTATGAAATCCCTCCTCAATGAAATCCACCCTTGATCCTCCGTCGACCCCATGAAACCCTCCCCACTCTATCCCCTCGACCCCGATGCGAAACCAAACCCCCATTCGACAAGCCCCCTCACCCTCCTTCCCCCAAAACCATCATCATTCTGACCCTCCCCCGACCGAGTGCGAAGCCTCCTTCAGCCTCCTCATCACTATGCCCCTTGACCCTCCATCCCCGACAACCCCTGCTCTCTCTCTCTCTCTTTTCCTCTTTTTCTCTCTTTCTCTATCTCACTATCTTACTTTTGTTTCGCATAGGTTACCTTCTAGTGCCATCGTCCTCCTCTCTAGCATCATCGCCGACGACCCTCGGAGCTTTCAGTGCGACCCACTCTCTATAGCCGCAGGTATAATTTTTTTTTAATTTTATAGTATTATTTATTAATCATATATATTTATAATAATTTATAAAATATTTATAATAAATATTATAAATATTTATTATAAATATTATAATTATCTACATGCCATAAGTTTTTGGATCGTGCCGTGGCGGTAGCCTTGGACTGTGCCATGTCGGTGGCTGTGGACTAGATCTATCAATGGATTGGGATTCGGATCGAAATTTGGATATTCAGATTCGGACCCAATTTTAATTACTGATATCGGATCTGAACTTGAATATCCGATGGATCTATACTTGAGAGAGAAAGGGAGGGATCCGACCGCCGCCATCATTGGGAAGGGGGTCCGCCGCCATCATTGGGAGGGAGGGGGTCCGACCTCGCCGACGAGGGAGATCGAGAGAAGAGTGAGAGGAGGGAGGGGGTCCGACCTTGCATTAGGAGGGATGGGGTCCGGCCTTGCCGAGGGAGATCGAGAGAGTGAGAGAGGGAGGGATGGGGTCTGGCCTCGCGACGAGGAAGATTGAGAGAGGGAGAGAGAAAGATCAAGAGATGGAAAAGCTGGGAGGGAGGGGATCGACCTTGCCGCCATCGCCGATGAGAGAGATCGAGAGAGAGAGTGATCGAGGGGATGGCACATAGCCAAATCGGCTCGGGCCGTGATCGAGCCTACTGGGGGAGGACCCAAGTCGGATGTCTCAGGCACAGAGCCAGCTATCTCAGGCACGAAGCCGGCTCAACTTTTGAGTGAATAAAATTTAATATGTCTCTCTAAGGTTCCAACTTTAAGTCCTAAGGTGCCACCATCATCTACTTTATTCTTCTTTCAGATTTTTTGATTAACATCAAGGTTCGCACAAAAGATCGGATCTACGACTGTTGCTCATCCTTAATTATTTATGAATGTAATTCATGTTGTAGAATTTATTGCATAACATTTTTTGGATGTTTATATCACGTTGCTTTTGTTTATTGCATTGCATAACGATAGACCCATCAATTGATTAGTGTACATATTAGAGACTATTTATTGATGCTATACTAATATTATTATTCAACATGTTATATTGATTAATATTCATTAACGTTGCAGATCACGATGGCATCGAAATGCCATCTAGCTTTCACCCCTGCCCCTCAGCGGATTACGTGCAGTTTAGCATTCAAGGAGCAGTTGGAGCATACTTCGTCCACCTCGGCATTGGCTGCTCAAGGACCTCCACCACTGGCATCTACTCCACCAGCGGCATCTACTCCATCGACAGCTGAGCCTCTACCATCACTCATATCTAAAGCACATGCTACTATGCAGGCATCTGAGTGTACGTTTTTATTATATTAGCATAATTTTATTTTTTATATAGTATTTGTATACTTATATATTTGCATAACGTAGTTATATTGTAGGTACATCATCCAGCCGAATATTTCATGGTTCCACATGTATGGCACACATGTGGAACCATCAGCATCAGGTGATGGTCTATTACGATGCGGAGGGGAGGCTGGTAGGGAAGACCGCGCGAAAGATGCATTTCTTTTTTGGAGTGCTTGTGAGGTGGTCGGACATCATTCCAATAGAGTCCAGAGACTGGCATTTGATGGATGCCACCATCAGGGATCGGGTATGGAAGGAGATATGGATAAGTACGCGCATCTTAGTTATATATGCATTTTTTATATTTAAACTATATATGTTTGATTAGAATAATTTTGTAACTAATTTTTGATAAATTTATGCAGAGGAGGTACGACTTTCTCGATCATAAGAGGGCTCGAGATGTCCAACTGAAGAAGATCGAGGAGTTGTACCGGAGTTATAAGGTCAAGCTCCATAGATAATGGCTCGAGCACTAATAAGACACTCTGGAGGAGCTTGTGTTAGATATATGTGCCCTAGAAGCCAGAATTGGCTAACACTTGTAATACACTTCTAGGGGCAAAATTATAATTTTGAATATAATTAATAAAATGGGTTATTTTCTATCACACATGTGTATTTAGTGTCTGTGATACATCCTTTGAGTTAATGGTAATGATAATTCATATTTTCAAGAGTTGAAAATTTAAGACATGAATAATCATTATTAACTCATAAACAGCTCCCGACCATAGGATCATCACGAGGATGGTGATTGATCCGGAAGGTTGGTGTACGATCGCTTCTCTTTAGTAGATGAGTCTTGAGTCTACGGTGTGGAGACACCGGAGCGAGAGTACAGGTACTCGTTAGAGAACGAGGGCACTGAGCGTGACCACCTCGAGTAGTCATTAGGAAGTCTACCTTCTCGTCAATGACTGACTCGATGCTGCAGTAGTGTGTCTGGTTCTTTGACCTGAGATGCATCGGACAGTTCACCTTGAGGGTGTTATAGTTTGACTACACCATTACTCGGTCTCCTAGCCATATGGAACCCTGAGGTGTATGTTGGCTATAGCATGTTCATTGTAGGAACTGGATTGCATCAAGATGGAATCTATCTACCTCGGTGGTAGAGGAGTAGCCCTATGATGATCATGAGAATCAAGTCCAGAAATCCATGGCCATGGTAGAGTGAAATAATAGAAAGAGTTTCTATTTAGATTTTCACATTGGACTCGAATCGAATGATTACATCATATGACAGAGACTAGGGTTTGACGAGTTCACCTTAACCCTAATCTGATCGGGGCTCAAGATAGAAGAACTTAATCACACAGGTAGCTGCACCAAGAGGTTCGCATTCAGCTCTGATGGGTTGCCACCATATACTGCTAGGTGTCACTGGTGGATTTTGGGAGCAATTAGAATGATTTAGATGATCGATCATTCTAGCTGTTCGAATCAGAAGAGTTCTGATCCATCGAAAGGAGTTTCGATGATGTCGATGATAGAGATCATGACATATCCCATTACCATACAGAACTGAACCTAACTGGGTCACACAAACAAGGGTTTGAATCTGGTGATCATCAATTGAACTGATCTAGTTCAATTGATCTGAATGAGATTCAATTAGGTTCAAGGAAATCGTGCTAGCACTCGATTGAACCTAACGTTCTTCTTTTACTATCATAAATAAGTTGTCCTGACTGAGCCAAAGGAGTTTGTGCTCAATCAGAGGCCTTCATATGGTCTGACTGGAGGTTGTCCAAGTCAGAATAGGTTGTCTTATTTGTAAGACATTACCTGCCATTTTTGGTCACCTGCCATTTCTTGTTCTTTGACTTTGGTCAAAAGTCTACCTTTGACTGGTCAAACGTTGACCATTGACCTTTGACTTTTGACCACATGTCATGCACCTATTGGAGAGCTGGTGGGGGCCTGTCCCCCTGCCAGAACCTGGCAAGGAGAAGGGCGCACGCCAAGGGTGGCGTGAGCCCAAGTAGGAGGCGCCTAGGAGTCCTTGTTGGACAAGGACTCCACCTCCCTTTTGGATTCCAATCAGAGTTCTACTAAGAATCCAGTTTGACTGGTCTTAGGCGCCCTCTAAGGAGGAATCCAGGGGTCTCTATTCCAACCAATCAGATTTAGATCTGATTTCACAAAGGGTTGTGATTGGTTGAGAGGAAGAGGAGTTGGATCACAAGAGGTCTATAAATAAGACCCTGCGCCCAACCCTAATTCTAAGTGAATGCAATTCAATTGAGAAACCCCACGCCCCAAGGCTGCCTCTCCCCTCCTTCTCCACGCCATAGTCTCTTCTCCCCTTGCTCTCCACGTCCAAAAGGTGTTTTGGATTTAGGTTGGTGCGATTCAGATCAAGGAAAGGCGATCAAAAGCAAGAAGGCTGCGCTGCTGCAAAAGGACGACTGCAGATCTTCAAAAGAGTTTTGAAGATCCTCCAGATCAGATCCAGATCTGATTTTTGGAGGTGTGATAGAGAAGAAGAGGATCTCCTAGATCCAACCCGAGTGGATACCGGTAGAGGCCAGGCGCTTGCGTGGCTAAGATCCAGAACCTTCCGCTGCAATCAGGATCATCTACAGGGTAATAGGATTACCCAAATCAGGTAAATTAAATTTGATTTAATTTATCTTATTTTATTTTATTTATTAAAATAATAAGAATCAGATCTGAAACATATCAAGATCTGATTGAGATCAAGAGAAAATTTTTGAAATATATCTCTTGATCTAATCAGATCTGGACGAACCTGGACCGGGAAATCAGGATTTCCCTTCAACTGGTATCAGAGCCATGGTTCTAAAATTATTTAGATCTGATTTTAATTTTATTTTAATTAGAAAATAAAGTGATTTCAGATGTCACATGAGATGTGATCAGATCTGAAATCAGAAAAAATTAAAATTAAATGATTTGGATCTAAGAACATGAAGATATGCATGACTAGTTCTAGAATAGAATAGTTCTATAGAATAGTTTTGCATGTCTTTGATTTAATCTGATTAAATCATATTTTAGATCTTCTTATTTACTATTTTTTGATATTATAAGTGTTATAATAACATCTGAAAAATAGCAAATAAAAATTATTTAATTTTAAATATCATATGAGATATGATTGATGCATGTCTAGACTAGTTGTAGAATAGTTCTACATAATTATCTAGATTAGAATTTATTTTGATTAGATCAATTTAAATCTAATTTTTTAGATTATTATGTGATAATTTAGATCTGAAAACATGCATGATTATGATACATGAGATGTATGCAAAATATGCCATGATTAGATCTAATTTATATATGAGATATATGATATAGATCTGATACTGTTTTGTAGTATTGACATGTTCCTGATTAAGGCGTTCCTCTTGGCCGTCCGGTCATAAGAACGAAGAAGGGTTTAAAGGCCCTCTCTTCCCATTCGATGGGGTGTTCTTATGACGTGTAGGGGTGCTGCGTGTTCGTCCTTAATCAGAAATCCAAAACTTACTTTCTGCAAAACCCTAGATCCTGAAACCCTAGGATTTATTGTGCATATTTTGTTTATGAACCCAACTTAATTAAGAATTAAGTTTATGGAATATTAATTAGGTCTAAAATTGAGAATTTCAGATCTAAGACATATTCATAATACTGGGTTCGGGCTTGGGTAGCTCAATTAGGTCTAAGCGGTTGATCAAACCGAATCAAGAGTTGGTTAGATGGGATCAACAATGCTTAAATTGACCAGCCTAATAGGATTAAGTCTGGGTCAAGATCGAGTCACGATCAAGCAAGACCTAATTAGGCTCAGAGGTTAGAGTCTGGATTGTAGGCTAACCCAATTGGTTCTGACTCAACAATTTGGTGTCTAAGGTAAGTTTGGCACAGACGACCGACTGGTTTTTAATTGGAAGCTACTCGACCTGAATGCGTTCTTGTGCGAGTTAACGGCATATTCCTTCCACCGGTCTCACTTACCTGGCCATATCTGTTGACACAGTTCTGATCTGAGGTGGTCAATAATCCGAGCTAACCCATGCCACTAGGTTAGTCATAATTGTTATGACTAAGCCAAGTCTAGTTTAATGAGACCTGAATCAATTCTCCCTAAGAAAAGATTAAGTCTGAGGTCTTCCACCATTGTAGACGTGCGGGCCCTTCCCGGGGTTGATTGTTCTCGGCTGGATACAGTGGCTCAGTTGCACCGGGAAGATGCAACCATGTCTATTAGGCATTGGATGCTATGGGCTGGAGGATGAGTTGGGCTCAATATTCCGGATACGGTGAGAGACCCAATTAGGAACCCAGTCTATGCAAATGGTGGGTCTGACTTAACTAAGGAGTGGATCAATATTCCGGATACGGTGAGATTCATGAATTAGAGACCAAGTTTGGGTGCACCATGATTAGAGAATCATTGAACAAGAGTTGTTCACTCATTGGCTAACCCATCACCAATAACTGTTAGGTGAGGTGATGAGTCAGTTGGTGAGACCGCACCACCCACTAGAAATCATCAATCGCGGAGATTTTCGCATCTCTACAGAGGGAGTGTAGGGATCCGAGAAAATAGTGGGAGCTAATTTGTTTAAAAATAAAATCCCTAAACAAATTGGTCAAGTTAAAATTACAGTATCTAACTAGAATCTTTGACTCTCTACAGGAAAATGTCTGCGTCCAACCCACTGGCACGTATCCTAGACACACATAGACTGACTGGACCCAATTATAAAGATTGGCTCAGGAACTACAAAATTATTTTGGGTTCAGAGAAGTTAACACATGTTTTGGACCAGGACCCTCCCACCTTACCAGCTCGTCCATCCACTGAACAGAGAGCGTCTCTGGAAAAATGGATTGACGAAGACAATAAGGCCAGATACTACATGTTGGGCTCGATGTCTGATGAGCTCCAGCGCCAACATGAAGATATCGGGACTGCTCGCCAAATGTTGGCTCACCTGCAGGAGATGTTTGGTGAACAGAGTCGCGCAGCCAAATATCAAGTCACAAAATGACTTTTTAAGGCTAAGATGCGTGATGGGCAGTCAGTCCAAGATCACTGTCTGACAATGATCAAGGACATGGAAGAGCTTGAGAAGCTCGGTGTGAAGTTGGACTTGGACTTGCAGAACGATATTATTCTGCAATCCTTGACTGATGCATATGGGCAATTCATCATGAATTACCACATGCATAAACTTCAAAATTCCTTGGCCGAGTTGATGAATATGCTGGTTACCGCTGAGCTTTCTATGAAAGGTTCTAAAGGCTCAGTTCTTGCTATGGAACGGACTTCTTCCAAAAGAAAGTCTTATGGAAAGAAAAAGAAGTCTGTGAAAAAGCAAAAGGTGGAAGGATCAAAGAAGAAGAAGGCAGAACCGAAGAAGAAGGTCGATGGCAAAGGAAAGTGTTTCCATTGCAACAGCGACGGCCATTGGAAGCGGAACTGCCCTACTTACCTGGCCACCCTGAAGAACAAGAAGGAAGGTCCTTCTGGAGGTATGCTCGTTATTGAGTCTAACCTTACGGTTTCTTCTGCATCCAGTTGGGTGCTTGACTCTGGTTCTAGTGCTCATCTGTGCACTTCTATGCAGGGTCTTGAGGATAGCAGGAGGCTGAGGGATGGAGACATGATCCTACGCGTCGGTAATGGAGCAAGAGTTGCTGCAGTAGCCGTGGGAACATACCCTCTGCGATTACCATCTGGTTTAGACTTAGTTTTAAAAGACTGTTATTATGTGCCTGCAGCTAGCAGGAATTTGATTTCTGTTTCATGCTTAGCACAAGAAGGTTATGTGATCACCTTCTTTAAGGACCATTGTAACATTCTTTATGAAAGAAATAAAATTGCAAATGGTTTCCTTGTTAATGGTCTTTATCAGTTGCATATTGATGTACCTATTTTAACTATCGAGCAAAACGTGAATGCCAAACGACCTAGGGATAGTCCAAACGACAGATATCTATGGCACCTGAGATTAGGTCATATAGCAGAAGATAGGATTAACAAATTGGAGAAAAATGGGCTATTGAGTCCATTGACTTTTGAGTCATATCCAACTTGTGAATCTTGTCTTCAAGGCAAAATGACTAAACTCCCTTTTGTTGGACATGGGGAGAGGGCCACAGATCTCCTTGCCCTAGTACATACTGATGTGTGCGGCCCATTTCGATGTGCCGGCTAGAGGCAATTTTGTCTACTTCATTACCTTTACCGATGATCTGTCTAGGTATGGGTATGTGTATCTTATGAGACACAAGTCTGAAGCTTTTGAAAAGTTCAAAGAATTCAGACATGAAGTAGAAAAACAAACTGGAAAACCCATTAAGGTTCTTCGATCAGATCGAGGAGGTGAATACCTTAGCCGGGAATTCCTAGACTATCTTAAGGAAAAATGGCATAGTCTCTCAATGGACTCCACCAGGAACACCTCAACTCAACGGGGTTTCAGAACGGAGAAATCGGACTCTATTGGATATGGTTCGATCCATGATGAGCTTCACAGACCTCCCTGATTTTCTTTGGGGACATTCATTATTAACTTCAATCTATTTACTGAATAGGGTTCCCTCTAAAACCGTTCCTACCACACCGTATGAGATATGGCACGGTAAGAAACCAAGTCTGAGTCATCTCAGAATTTGGGGTTGTCCGGCTTATGTCAAAAGACAACAAGCGGACAAGTTAGAGTTTAGGTCCTTTAGAGCTCGATTCATAGGATATCCTAAAGAGTCATTAGGATACTATTTCTACATTCCAGAAGACCACAATGTGATTGTGAGTCGACATGCCATATTTCTTGAAAAATAGTTTATTCAAGATAGTGGCATTGGAAAGCAGATTAAGCTTGATGAGAAAGTCTCACAAGTGGAAAGAGCTAAGGACCAAGTGGAACCAAATCAGGTTGAGCCAATAAGAACACTACCTCCTCCACCTCGTAGATCGGAAAGAGTTTTCCGTCCCCCTGAAAGATACTTAGGTATTATTTCAGAGGATGTAGAGGAAATGTTCCTCATAGGTAATGGTGCTCATGGTGATGATCCCAAAACCTACAACGAGGCGATATCAGATATCGACTCCGAGAAATGGCTTGAGGCAATGAAGTCAGAGATCGACTCGATGCACTCAAACCAAGTCTGGACCTTGGTAGATCCACCAGAAGGTATAGTACCTATTGGGTGTAAATGGATCTTCAAGAGAAAGATTGGTGCAGATGGGAATGTGGAGACATTCAAGGCTAGACTGGTGGCAAAAGGTTATAGTCAACGTGAAGGCATTGACTATCAGGATACCTTTTCCCCGGTAGCTATGCTAAAATCCATCCGCACATTGCTTGCTGTTGCAGCCTATTTCGATTATGAAATATGGCAAATGGACGTGAAAACGGCATTCCTAAATGGATATCTTGAGGAAGATATCTATATGGAACAGCCGCTAGGTTTCACATCCAGTGATACTGATCACAAGGTTTGCAAGCTGCAAAGGTCCATATATGGACTTAAGCAAGCATCTCGGAGCTGGAACACTCGTTTCAATGATGTGATCAAAAAGTTTGGTTTCATCAAAAATGAAGAGGAACCATGTGTTTTCAAAAGGGTCAGTGGGAGCGCTGTTGTCTTCCTCGTATTGTACGTGGATGACATCCTCCTTATTGGGAATGATATTCCCATGTTGACATCAGTCAAGATGTGGTTGTCCAAGGAATTCTCCATGAAAGACCTAGGTGAAGCATCCTTTATTCTAGGAATTAAGGTCTATAGGGATAGACCGAATAGGATGCTAGGACTTTCACAGAAGATGTACATAGAGGAAGTACTAAAGAGGTTTAGTATGGAAAACTCTAAGAGGGGATTAATACCCTTCAGACATGGTATTCATCTTTCCAAGAAGATGTGCCCCAGCACACCTGAGGAAATAGAACGCATGAGCAAGATCCCTTATGCTTCTGCAATAGGGAGCCTCATGTATGCCATGCTATGTACACGACCTGATATAGCCCATGCTGTGAGTGTCACAAGCAGATATCAGTCAAATCCAGGTGAAGAACACTGGACTTCTGTGAAATGTATCCTTAAGTACTTGAGAAGAACTAAGGATATGATGTTGGTCTTTGGTAACGGAGAACTCCAAGTTCAAGGATACACAGACTCGGACTTCATGTCTGATATAGATGATCGAAAGTCGACATCTGGAAGTCTGTTTGTGTGCAATGGTGGAGCTGTCAGCTGGAAGAGTTCCAAGCAAACTGTGATAGCAGATTCCACCATGGAAGCAGAATATATAGCTGCATCAGAGGCTGCAAAGGAAGCATTCTGGTACAAGAAGTTTGCTGCAGAAATTGGAGTAATGCCATCAGATGCCATTCCTCTTTACTGCGACAACAATGGCGCCATAGCCCTTGCTAAGGAGCCGAGGTCTCACCAGAAGTCCAAGCACATTGAGCGGCGATATCATCTCATCCGCGATTACCTTGAGAAAGGTTACGTTGAGGTCAAGAGAGTCAACTCCGCAGATAATGTGGCAGACCCACTTACAAAGCCGTTGGGCCAGCAGAAGATCGAAGCCCACCTTGAGAAGATGGGACTTAGACTTGTAGCCAATTGGCTTTAGGACAAGTGGGAGATTGTTAGATATATGTGCCCTAGAAGCCAGAATTGGCTGACACTTGTA
The DNA here is from genome assembly GCA_006176705.1 of Cocos nucifera. NCBI lineage: Eukaryota > Viridiplantae > Streptophyta > Magnoliopsida > Arecales > Arecaceae > Cocos > Cocos nucifera. Next base: position 21,661 of record QRFJ01006246.1, on the reverse strand, counting down.
ATACACTTCTAGGGGCAAAATTGTAATTTTGACTATAATTAATAAAATGGGTTATTTTCTATCACACATGTGTATTTAGTGTCTGTGATACATCCTTTGAGTTAATGGTAATGATAATTCATATTTTCAAGAGTTGAAAATTTAAGACATGAATAATCATTATTAACTCATAAACAGCTCCCGACCATAGGATCATCACGAGGATGGTGATTGATCCGGAAGGTTGGTGTACGATCGCTTCTCTTTAGTAGATGAGTCTTGAGTCTACGGTGTGGAGACACCGGAGCGAGAGTACAGGTACTCGTTAGAGAACGAGGGCACTGAGCGTGACCACCTCGAGTAGTCATTAGGAAGTCTACCTTCTCGTCAATGACTGACTCGATGCTGCAGTAGTGTGTCTGGTTCTTTGACCTGAGATGCATCGGCAGTTCACCTTGAGGGTGTTATAGTTTGACTACACCATTACTCGGTCTCCTAGCCATATGGAACCCTGAGGTGTATGTTGGCTATAGCATGTTCATTGTAGGAACTGGATTGCATCAAGATGGAATCTATCTACCTCGGTGGTAGAGGAGTAGCCCTATGATGATCATGAGAATCAAGTCCAGAAATCCATGGCCATGGTAGAGTGAAATAATAGAAAGAGTTTCTATTTAGATTTTCACATTGGACTCGAATCGAATGATTACATCATATGACAGAGACTAGGGTTTGACGAGTTCACCTTAACCCTAATCTGATCGGGGCTCAAGATAGAAGAACTTGAATCACACAGGTAGCTGCACCAAGAGGTTCGCATTCAGCTCTGATGGGTTGCCACCATATACTGCTAGGTGTCACTGGTGGATTTTGGGAGCAATTAGAATGATTTAGATGATCGATCATTCTAGCTGTTCGAATCAGAAGAGTTCTGATCCATCGAAAGGAGTTTCGATGATGTCTATGATAGAGATCATGACATATCCCATTACCATACAGAACTGAACCTAACTGGGTCACACAAACAAGGGTTTGAATCTGGTGATCATCAATTGAACTGATCTAGTTCAATTGATCTGAATGAGATTCAATTAGGTTCAAGGAAATCGTGCTAGCACTCGATTGAACCTAACGTTCTTCTTTTACTATCATAAATAAGTTGTCCTGACTGAGCCAAAGGAGTTTGTGCTCAATCAGAGGCCTTCATATGGTCTGACTGGAGGTTGTCCAAGTCAGAATAGGTTGTCTTATTTGTAAGACATTACCTGCCATTTTTGGTCACCTGCCATTTCTTGTTCTTTGACTTTGGTCAAAAGTCTACCTTTGACTGGTCAAATGTTGACCATTGACCCTTTGACTTTTGACCACATGTCATGCACCTATTGGAGAGCTGGTGGGGGCCTGTCCCCCTGCCAGAACCTGGCAAGGAGAAGGGCGCACGCCAAGGGTGGCGTGAGCCCAAGTAGGAGGCGCCTAGGAGTCCTTGTTGGACAAGGACTCCACCTCCCTTTTGGATTCCAATCAGAGTTCTACTAAGAATCCAGTTTGACTGGTCTTAGGCGCCCTCTAAGGAGGAATCCAGGGGTCTCTATTCCAACCAATCAGATTTAGATCTGATTTCACAAAGGGTTGTGATTGGTTGAGAGGAAGAGGAGTTGGATCACAAGAGGTCTATAAATAAGACCCTGCGCCCAACCCTAATTCTAAGTGAATGCAATTCAATTGAGAAACCCCACGCCCCAAGGCTGCCTCTCCCCTCCTTCTCCACACCATAGTCTCTTCTCCCCTTGCTCTCCACGTCCAAAAGGTGTTTTGGATTTAGGTTGGTGCGATTCAGATCAAGGAAAGGCGATCAAAAGCAAGAAGGCTGCGCTGCTGCAAAAGGACGACTGCAGATCTTCAAAAGAGTTTTGAAGATCCTCCAGATCAGATCCAGATCTGATTTTTGGAGGTGTGATAGAGAAGAAGAGGATCTCCAGATCCAACCCGAGTGGATACCGGTAGAGGCCAGGCGCTTGCGTGGCTAAGATCCAGAACCTTCCGCTGCAATCAGGATCATCTACAGGGTAATAGGATTACCCAAATCAGGTAAATTAAATTTGATTTAATTTATCTTATTTTATTTTATTTATTAAAATAATAAGAATCAGATCTGAAATATATCAAGATCTGATTGAGATCAAGAGAAATTTTTTGAAATATATCTCTTGATCTAATCAGATCTGGACGAACCTGGACCGAAAAATCAGGATTTCCCTTCAGCTTGTTCCCTGGATACAGGACTGTCCTTCGAGTCAATGGAAGAGGATGGTTAGACACTGGAGGAGCCAGGAGTTTGAGGTAAAATTCCTAACTTTTAAATTTTTTAATATACTTAAAATTTTATTTAAATATTTTTTAAATATTTATTATTTATTTGAATACTTGTTAGACTATCTTCCGTCAAAATCGGAAGAACCATGCAGTCTAGGAGTATATGCACACTCTAGGCCGCGAGTGTATGGCCAATCGTGTGCATAGAGAGGTAATTAATTCTAAATCTTACTAGATAAATTAAATTCATATTGTTTATCATCTTTTTGATAAATTTGTTCTTTATTATAGCTGATGAGAGATGGAGTGATGCCCAACCGTAGTGAGATCTTTCGATCCAGCCGCACGGACAAGATGGACAGGCCGATAATTATCGCGATCGGATGTATTTTTGTAAGTATTAAATATATTAGTATATATGATTAGTATTATGATATTTCTTATAAAATTTTATTTTAATTTATAATTATAGAATCAGTTAGATACACTCGTGAGCGAGGGCCCAGATACCTCTGGGCCCCATGACCATCTTTCTCAAGTCTTGGGGCCTCAGCACTTTGGAAGAATTCGATGTAGACCCGAACACGTACCGACGAGCTACTGGTCCGAGGTGAGTGTCTCCTCACAGACCTTCGGTGTCGTCAGTCGAAAGGAGCTTGAGGAGGCATTGGCATGGGCAGATCATGCTGCGATGTGGACAGATCGGGCTGAAGAGTACGCATCTCATCTGGAGGGCATCGTGAGAGACATGATGTCGATGCTTAGCATGCATTTTGGAGTCATGGGCTTCGAGAATATGTTGATCCATATTTCAGATCTAGTTCCAGCTTCAACTCCGGCTCTAGTACTAGCTCTAGCTCCGACTCTAGCACTAGCTCCAGCTCCAGCTCCGGTTTCGGCTTTCGATGACGACGATGATGATGTAGATTTAGGAGACTTTTGATGTATTTTATTTTTTTAAAAAAATATTATAATAAATTTTATTCGATAATAAAATTTTAGTATTTAAAAAATAATTTATGTTTATTATATTTTTTCATATTATATATCTGTATTTATCAGATAAAATATATAAAAAAATAAAAATTTTATTTTTTTTAATTATTCAAGATCTACGGTAGCAGTTTTATAACTGTTGTCATATCCATGCCAATCGCTGTCATAGATTTTTGGTGCAAATGATGTCAATCACTGCATTAGATCTATAGCAGCGGTTAAAAAATCGTTGCTATAGATTACTTATGGTAGCGATTATGTAAACTACTGTAATAGGCTATCTATGGTAGCGATTCAAACAACCGCTGCAACAACCACTGTCATAGAGCTACGATGACGATCGTAGTAGCAGTGGTTAGAAAACCGCTGCCATAGCCTATGACAGCGATTTTTTGGACTACAACAGTAATTTTTTGGACTACGGTAGCGATTACGAACCACTGTCGTAGCCCTTTTTTGTAGTAATGCATGCTATTCCACCCTCTCGATCTTTATATTGGCTGGTATATGGTTTCTTCTTCTCTATTATTATTTTATTTTTTATTTTTTATATAATATTTTAAATGTGGAATGCAATATATATTACTTAGCTACTTGAAATGCAATTAGGCTACTTGAAATTATTGTTTAAATTAGACTACTTATTTTTAAATTACTTAGCTAGGTGGCAATTATTATTTGAATTAGACTACTTATTTTTAAAAATTTTGCATTGCATAAAACCATAGACCGGTCTTTTGATTAATGTGCATATTCTACCATATCCGTATATTTATATATTTTTGTACGGATGTTAGAATTATGTACATTGATTAATTGATTGTCTAATTTGGACAGCTTGGGAATTATAATTAATTCTATAAGTAATTACAGTAATAATAATACATAGAGGGTTCGAGAAAAATTTTGGACAGCATTTTTCTTTAGTTCTCCTCACACATCTTCAGCCATATGGGAAGAATTAAGAAAAAATACTGCTAAAATTTCTTTCAATCCCTATTGCGTATCGTTTGATTACTGTGATTATCCATAGAATAATGCAATTCCTAAATGGGATGGGACCTAACTTTACCTATTAGTGTTTGATAGGATGCATTTATCATGTAAGTCATGTTAAATGTTAAGTTGAATTTATATGGTTATACAGTTACTTCTCACAAAAAATTCAAACAAAATGAATCCAAATCATGTCGCTGTTATTTTTCATTAGGATGGAAGAATCAATCATAATGCTAACAGTGCATGTTATGATGGTGGAAGAACCAGATTGTCCATGGTAAACCGTAATGCAACATATCAAGAATTTGTGCGAGTCTGCTATGCTGTCACCAGATGGAACCTCAGTCACTATGGAGTTTCTCTAGTCTGTAGACTTTCGATTAATAATGCTCCATAGTATATGGATGTACCTATTGCAAATGATCAGAACATGGACTACATCTTGGACATTCCATCATAGAATTTTTTTCGAGTGGTTGAGATTTACATTGAGCCGACAGCAGCAAAAATTTTGGGTGGTGGTGAACAGCATGTAAATGTATCTTAGGCTATAGCTGCCCCACTTGCATAGTCAGGGATGGGGTTCAGTCCTACTCATGTGTCAGCTACCATGGAGCATGTGGAGCATGAATCTTATAATACTTCACTAATTAATTGGCCACATGCATATGGTGATATGGGGGTCGATTCAACTCATGTGTCAGTTACCATGGAGCTTATGGAGCGTGAATCTTGCAATGCTTCACCAATTAATCGATCACATGCATTTGGTAATATAAGGGTCGGTCCTAGTCATATGTCTGCAACCATGGAGCATGTGGAGCATGAATATTACAATGCTTCATTAGTTAATCGACCATATGCAATACATGCCGGACTTGAAGGATTGGGAACCACAATCGACGATTTTGCTATTTTCTTTAAAAATAAAGCCACTGTTAGTTATGATCCTAATCCTACAGATGATGAAATTGGGGATGATGATGCAGAGTCTGATGGCAGTGATCGTGGGGAGTCTAGGGTAGAAGAGGATGTCCTACCACATGAGGCATCCATTATTTCTGAATTCAGATTAGTTGATGCATTCGATGATGATGAGGCTGCATCTCATAGAGCATTGCGTGAACATCCTTTTTTTGGTGGGAATGAAGAGTTAAGAAAGAAAATGGTATTCAGGTCAAAGGAGGAAGTCCAACATGCCGTGAAACAATATACCATTCGCACCTACCATCCATTTAAAGTCATCGAGTCAGATAAAATTAAATGGAGCATTGTTTGCAAACAGTTTGAGAGTTACAGGTGGCATCTTCGGGCATATTGTCGAACTAGGACATAACGATGGGAGATTACGGTATATAAAGGACCACACACATACTTAAATACAGATGTGATGTAAGATCATCCGCAACTTGATGCACGCATGATAGCCGATATCATTAGAAGACCAATGAGGGCAGAGATATCTATATCCATATCAACCCGTCAGGCTTATGTACGTGATATATGGCAATGCGAGGCTTCTTACAAGAAGACATGGATAGCTAAACAGCTTATTAAGGTGAGAATCGTAGTAGCTAGTCATAGTTTTTATGGCTTTTGCGCTATTATGTGGCATATGATCGAATGGAAATCGACAATCTTGGATCGACATAAGAAAATATTAGTTGCTATTTCAGATGTGTCAGTTGGGTGGATAGCACCATATGGGTTTAACAAATTATGCCTGAGACATGTAGAGACAAACCTAAACGATCGATTCCATGATGTGATATTTTTGGCTTATTTTCATCAAATTGCAGAGCAAAATCAGCCTTGGATGTTCGATCGCAGCATGTAGCACATTGAGAAAATATGGCCTAATTGCTTTCAATACCTTCAAAGAAGTCCACTTGATGATCGTAGTAAATGGTCATTGGCGCATGACACAGGTGGTCGTAGGTATAGAATAATGAATACCAATCTATCCGAAAGTTTCAATAAGATGTTGAAGGGGGGGCGCGCTCATTACTAGTTACTGCACTTGTCCGTCTTTCCTTGGAGTGCTTATCGAAGTGGTTTAATGTGCAACGTGCAATAGCAGCACGGAGGATTTGGTTGTGGCTGCTTCGCTTATGCACCTAGGATCGATGGATTATTATGATCCATATCTTATATGGTATAAGAGCATCACTAGACGATTCATTGCACTAGTTATGATTGAGTACCTAGAGATGAGGTTTCATCCTTTAGGCAGCGTGATGGACATTATCGTAAGTACATTTTATTTTTGGTTATGTTTTATTTTTTCATCTTATTTTATTACGTCGTTCTTTTTATTTATATTTATTAATTAATATTTATTTTTTATTTTAAATTTTATAGTTTCAAAGAATCACGACACTCTACCATTGAGCGAGGAGCAGCTTTCATTCGGACACTGTTGGGTGTAAGGATCAAGCGCTTGCCGATATTATGGACGGTCTTATCGATACTATGCAAATTATCTCGAAGGATAGATGACTTGACACTATGCCTGCACCATCGATGGATGATCAGAGTACCTCATTATGTGACATCTTCGACTTTAACCTCTTTGTAAATGATGCATCTATATTATAGAGGATGATTAAGCCTGGAGAGCCATCCAGACATCGCGCACATATTGATAGGCCCAGCATGATAGCATTTTCTTCTACACCGATCGATACTCTGCTAGACCCATCCCACTGTCAGCCAGAGGTGATGCACGTTTACAAAAGACGGATGCATAGGAGGCCACAGTATTTTGCTGTCTCTCTTAGCCCAAGAAGATACAGCATCCTTGTGGTTTAAGATGTGGTGAGTCTGTTATAAAAAAAAAAGAAAAGAAAAGGTTTGATGGATTGCAGCAAAGATATTAGTTTCGGGTATTATATTGCAGTGGTGCTGTAGGATCAAAGATAGAAGGGTTAGAATATTGTTTTTGGCCTCTTAGTTTATCAAGTAAAAAAGATCCGCCATTAAGTAGCTTTTTGTTGGATGAATCACCATTTCTTCAAAGAGAGTACAATCTATCAAGTAAAAAAAATGTGCCATTTCATGAAATTGTAACAAAAATATATGCTATTATTTTTGTAAGAATGGAAACTTAAGCTGCAAAAGCGTGTCGGAACTATATCAAAGTTGTCTTTTCAAAGGGCGGCTTATAGAATCATTGTTTAGACGTGCGGCTTATAGAGTCACCCTATGATAAGACGACTGTTTAGATGGCAAACTTTCACGATCGAATAGTAAATGATTTGGTTGAGTCAGCACAATATATCGTACTTCGAATCAGATAGTAATTTGATAAATATTTAAAAAAAATATTATTTTTATAAATTATTTTAAAAAAATATTAATTTGATAAAAATGCCTTTATTACCTGCTAAGAAGACAATTAAGCCTTCTCCGAGTTTCCGAACATTAACGGCCTCTCTCTCTTCTCTCTCCTCCCAGTCCTTGTGCAATGAAATCACTTAGTTGCCAGAAACCCTAACCCGTACCCGTAAAAGAGAGCTCCTCCAAACCCCTAGCCAGGGTTTCTTCTCCTTGCCTCCGTTTGGAGCGCATGGAGGACCCCGAGGGAGCCCTCAGCTTCGATGCCTCCTCGGCGCCGGCCTCCCTGATGCCGTCCGACCCCAGGGCCGCAGCGGCGAACGCAGGTTCCGTGCCGCCCCCCGCCGCCGGAGATGCGGCTGCCAGCGGCGGGAACATCCAGGGTAGGCGGAGCTTCCGACAGACGGTGTGCCGCCACTGGCTTCGCAGCCTCTGCATGAAGGGCGACGCCTGCGGTTTCCTCCACCAGTATGACAAGGCGCGGATGCCGGTCTGCCGATTCTTCCGCCTCTATGGGGAGTGCCGCGAGCAGGATTGTGTCTATAAGCACACCAATGAGGATATCAAGGAGTGCAACATGTATGAAATTTCTAGATCCCACCCTCTCTCTGATTCCTTTATATCTAGTCAAATTTACCGATTTTCGTTTATTTCTGAAAAAAATTAGTGTTAGGGGTTTCTATAGGAAGCTGATTAGATGCAAAATAGTACATGCAGTTGATAGGGTTGTGAATTCTGTTTTGGAATTTTTGTGCCTTTGTCTACCTCTCTGATCTTCATTTTTCTGAGAAATTAGAATCAGGGTTTTTGATTCGAAGTTGATTAAGATGCAAGAGCAGTACTATGCAGTTGTTAGGGTTTTGAGCTCTTTGTTGTGGAATCTTTTGTGCCTTGTGTTGAATTTCATACATTGATTGATGGCAATTTATGCGGAACTTTTTTGGTTCGCTAATTGCTATTTGGAAATTGATGCTGAGTTTGAAGGAATTTTGGGGACATAAGATGCAGTTTTTGACTCCTTTCAAATGCATGAATTATCTTTACGAAGGTGTGTAAGGCCAACAATTTAGTCAACACGATCTTCAGTAGTGATGCCATAAGCATAGCTCTACATTGGTTCGTCTTTTTGTTGGGCAGTGTTAGCAGTTTTACTAGACACAGTCTTCTTAGATGCGCTGTTAAAGAGTAAGGAGTTGGGACATAATCAATAACGCTTAATGCGAGGATAAAAAGAGGCACCATAAATTTGCATTTAGACTGTAGAGGTATATGTTTTTAAGATCTCCAGACTTCTCCTCAAAAGAAAAGGGATTTTTTTTTTTTTTTTTTAAATTTTAAAACATGGGTATGAAACAAAGGACCTCGATCAGATTACTTATGAAATGGAAGTAGATGGAAAGTTTTGATAAGGATTACCATGAGAAGTGCTTGGATAAGTGTATGTAAGATTTAAAATTTGTGAGGAAACTTGGTGGGGAATACCATGTTTATCCACATTAAGTAAAACTAAGTATCAAAAACATAAAACAATAGATACTTCTGACAAAAGGCATCCAAAAAAAATATTGAATGAAGCAAGTAAACTAAATCTTGGAGATATGAATTTATAATTAGATACAAGAATCTTACACTAAAATGTTTGAAAGGTACAACCTTCAGTTAGTTGTGAAAAGTATATAGAGATACAGATCTTTTATTTGAAAAAAAATGAGGTACATAAGCTCTCGATTAATGATGTTAGTGTAAAGGAAAGAGTGTCAAGAAATTGCTTTAATTTGATCTGTTCTTAGCTTCTTATGGAGTTTCCACTGTGTATTTGAGTGGTTCTAAGAAGAGAATAACACAGTTTTATCAGACAATCCACATATTGGTGCCTTATTGTAGTTTGTATTGTTTGGAAGTATGGTCAGATATTTATCCAATAGCATGAAATTTAATGAATGAATTGCATTTGGTGAAGCTTTTGGAATTGGTAGCTCCACAAAGGAGAAACATTGTTAAATTTCAAGGCAAAAGGGTCTACAACTCACCATTAGTATACAAATTTGCAGCTGTCAGTTACACTTGACATGCAAGAAGCACTTTGCTGGTGATATAACTAAAATATCATCAACTAAGAAACTACTTGGTAAGGTATGATTGTATTCTTTAGGATCACATTGGATATCTTGTATGGTTTGAAATACTTTTGATAGTATACATGTATGATATCTGATCACTATATATTGTGATAGGCTTTAAGCATCCCCCATTTATCTAGAGGCCTGTGATCTGACATTCTGGTGTTATATCTACTGCAGGTACAAATTGGGTTTCTGCCCAAATGGCCCTGATTGTCGGTATAGGCATGCAAAGCTGCCTGGACCTCCTCCCCCTGTTGAAGAGGTCTTTCAGAAGATTCAACATCTGAGTGCTTTCAATTATTATGGCTCTTCAAATAGATATTTTCAGCATAGGAATCCTAGTTATAACCAACAATCAGAAAGGCCTCAACTGTCACAAGGTTCTGCAGTAGCTAATCAAAATGCAGCAGCGAAAACACCGATTCCAGTTGAACCGTCCAATGTACAACAGCCACAGTCTCAAATTCAGCAGTCACAACAACCACCACAGCCACCTGCTGAGAATCAGGTGCAGAATATTTCAAATGGCTTGTTGAACCAAGCCACTAGAACTGCGTCTCCCCTCCCTCAAGGGCAATCTAGGTTCGTCTGGAGTTTCTAGATTTGGTCAGGTTTTGTTGAAAAAAAACTTCTTGTAGAATTTTATCATGTGAACTGGTTTCTGAAGGCTCAACAAAAGTTGTATTCAGCTTCTGAGAAGCCTATTCCTATTAAAACTTATGGTGATATTGAGTATTTAATAACACAGTGGGGAATCAACTTTGTTTCAAGGATGTTTTTCTTCTGCTTTCCTTTAGCAGTAAGCGAGAGAGCATAGTGCTTATATATCTGGCTTAGACATTTCTTTAACTAGCGTCAAAACTAAATAGATGCAAGTTGTTAGCAGAGACTAATTGAACCAACCGATTTTCTGCCGTACATAATAATTATTCCTTTTAGATCATTCGTGTACTTAATGCTGTCCTGTCAGCTGTATGACCAATGATTTAATGGAATAATCAGATGCTATATGATATGATTATACTCATCTAGGAACATCAATCTAAATCTATAGTTTATAGATTGTATCTAGCAATTAATATGCTTATAGGAGCTGTCAAAAATGAAAAGGATAGGAAAAATATTATGAGACCTATATTTTTACATCATGGGCTGTAAATCACCTTGTATCAGGAGTAATTTGTTCTGATTTAGAATAATCTTTGAGCTCCATTGGTGTTGTTTTATTATAATGGTCAAGAGGATGGCCTAAACTAAAGTTTAAAGTTTCTCATATTATGCGTACTGTGCATAAATATCTTGATTCTTGCCACTTGGCTCCTAATGATGTTGAATGGCACATGACTCCACTAATTGGCACTTTTAAGGCATCAAGATACGCTCCACTTTTAAGGCATCAAGATACACTTGGAAAGCTTATTTTCTAGGGAACTAGTTCTGGTAGTTCTAAAATGGTCCTTTAGGATGCTTTAGAAATCTGTTTTATTTTCATGAACATGACAAGTTTATGAATCTCATGGACATGTTTTTGCTGGTTTCATGGATCAAGGCTCGGAACAGACATGTTGCATCATATTACAAGCTTTTCACTGCATTAACATCGAATAACGTTATATAGGGAAATTGATTGAATATATTTTAGACACCTTTTGAATTTAACAAAAATTGGTTGTATTGAGATATATTGCTACACGACATCTAATATTGTTCATGCTAGTAAAGACGCTAGAATATGGACATGAAGGTTTTTACTTGTTACAGTTTTGGCTATTACAAAATGATTCTTGGTTTCAATGTCGACAATTTGAAATTCAGAGTTTCAGCCAAAAAATAAAAATAATCAGAAAATAACCAAAGCTAAGTACCTTGGGAACCCGGCGCATTTGGTATAGGGTGATCCATGCAAGATCAAAGGTGATGTGGGAGGAGATGATGAGATCACCGCATTTGGTTGCACCATAGTGATCCTATGTGACAGTGATTTCAAATTACGCCCTAACCTAGTGATGGGATTCTCGTCCTTGAGGTCGGGTCGGGAATCCATGATCACCCCTAGGCAGTGATGTTGGGTTGAAATATAAGGACAAAAATATCCCACAATCTAGTATAAAAAATGGGTATATCAAATGCCGTTAATATATTATATTAATATTGTATATATGATATTATATTATATATGATATTATATATTATATTTATAATATATATTACATTATAATATATTATTAATCATATTATTGTCATATTATGATTCAATGATAATTTAAATTAGAGTAAAAATATCTTATTGTACTTTATATTTATATAATAAAAATATTTAATACATTACTTCTATTTGCCTTATTTTTCTAATCAAAATAAATATTCATATTAATAAATAATATATTATAAGTATAAATAAAAATATTAATTCTATAACAACAATTAATATATTTTTATAGGACTAATAAATATATTTTTATAGAACTTATTAATTATTAATATATTAATAAATATAGTAATATTTTATTTATAATATATTATATATGATTAATAAATATATTTTTATAGAATATATTATGGATGGTTTTGGTATTATATAATCAGTGATCTTGGATTTTCATGAAATACCAAACATGTTACTCGTGGATATCAGGGGATTTTTAATCACTGGACCATGGCCTACTAAATGCCATGATCTTAGATCATTGGTGACCAGATCACTACAGGATTTAGATCACTAGTGATCTTAGATCACCATGGTGATCCCATTTGGGTCACCAAATGCTACTTGAATGAATTAGATACTTTTGGTGGTCATTAACTTTTTTGAAGTTGTTTAGAATTGTTGAAATAAAATATGATTCTAAAATTAGGACAAAAAGAAAATAACTAAAGATAGAAAATGGTTAAACATCTATTACATTATAATATATTATATGGTAAGGAACTTCAACGACTATATAGAACCATGTTAGAATGATGGTGTTCTAATTATCGAGTGACTAGTGATGCTTCATGGAATGCAAACAAGAATAATGCATATTAGATTTTGAAAAGAAAACTCTACTGATTATCTTGTAACTAAACACTTATGTTCTTTTGTGTCTCCAAATTTACAAAATTTGAGTTTAATCCTCGATAATACTTTTTAAAGGCGTATTATATAAGCCGATATTTGAAAAGTTTGCTTTTAGTTTTGGCTTAATTAACTTGGGTTCAGTTTTGACATTCTTGAATCTTGGTAGTTTCAATAGTTCCACTATAAAGTTGCAAACATTAAAAACTTGAAAATAATGAAGAGTAAAAAGGCCAAGAAAGGTAATTCAAAACCATTTTTGAGTATATTGTTATGATTGCTGGTGGGTTGAGTCAGGTTGGTTTTGGGTTAGCTTACCTGTTGTTGGGTCAAAAAATTCTCAACGCATACTCAATCCCATTGTAATTGAGTATATAAACGCAAATTCATACCCCAACCATTTGTTTTACATGGACCATTTCCCAACTCGCTATGCCATTTATAGGTCTATTCCTGTCAATTATTTATCTTAAAAAAATTGTAAACAAACTAGAACTAGGAAGAAGTTCTAGGGTTGGGTATCTAAATAAAGCAAGAGAGGGAAGATGAAATTAAAGTGGAGAAGAAATGTGACAATATGCCATGCACTTCACTCTTTCCCTCAATATATATATATATATATATATATATATATATATATATATATATATAATGTTTTTCTTAACCATTAGTTACGTAATTTTTCTCATCACTTGAACCAAGCCCTAATTAGCCTATGGTCAACTTCTCTATTACAACTAATGTAGGGGCCTAGTACTATGTTGTAAGAATTTATCTATCCCATGGTGACCCATTAGTTTGGGGGGCCAAATTCGAACTGAACCCATTCATAATTGGGTTGATTTTGGTTACCTGAGCCTAACTTGATTATAAGAATCCTCAACCAAAACCATTTATTTCAAGTATTTATCTAGTGGTTCCAAGCAAGAAATTGCCACTCGCTATTTGTTTAGGACCTTTGGGTGTATCGCTTTGATAGCTTTGTAAACAGTCAACCTATGATTTTTCTAAATTAAAATTCAATCACAATCCAAACTTTATATTATAATACAATAGTTTGATGTGACTTAAACACATGACAATTGACATAATTGAGACTTTGAGCATTAGAATACCTAAATCTATGCCAAAAACTTTGTTCTTTTGAGTTTCTTAAGACCTAACAGTAGGTTTCTTTCTTGCCTTTCAAGACTCATGGTATCTAACTTTAGTCCTGAGTCTCCTGACAAAATGCTTCTCGGAATTCAAGAAAGAAGTGGAAATTATAGAAGCACAGCATACAACCTATTTCACCAATAAATCAATTTTGGCTGAAAACACTGATTTTGGATCAGTTCCAGCTGAAACTGTGTTTCAGTTCAGTTTTGGAGTTCTGTTTGAAACTAATAACAATATTATTAGCGTAATGCCAATTGATCTGCAAAAATAATGAGAGAAAACATTAAGAATAGCAATATTTTTAAGTTTGAAGCTACTGAAAGTCGACTGGAAAGGTCAGTTGTGGTTGAAACTATGAAAATTCTGGCTGTTTCACTTAGTTTTGTGACTTCTGTCTGAAATCTGCTCGTCATGGTCCAAGCTTTAACCCTTGGAGTGGTTGCAGCCAATATGGAAGTGTAGTTATTGTTGTAAAGCGTCATTATAGGATAAACATGGTGCACTGCTTGATTTGACATGACCAATGGCTTTATGTTTTCTTAATTGGAGCTGATTGCTATTGTAAATTGTGCTACATTGCTCTATAGGTTGCTTCTGTCTTGTTTTAATATTTAACAGATAGCAGCATCCTATCTGCATCTACATATTATTCTACAACATTTCCATATGCTTCATCCCTTTTTTATGTTTTCTTTTGGATGGATTTCATTGGATGCAGTCACTGCCTTCTGATTAAATTTTCTATTCTGAAATATGAATAACTAGGTATTTTATTGTTAAAAGTTGCAACCGAGAAAATTTGGAAATATCCGTTCAGCAGGGTGTTTGGGCAACTCAAAGGAGTAATGAGGCTAAACTTAATGAAGCTTTTGAATCCTCAGAGAATGTAATTTTGATATTCTCAGTCAACAGAACTCGACATTTCCAGGTAGGATAGACTTGTTACATTATGCTTTGTCAAACATGTGCCTAATACAAACCTTTAAAAAAATATGGATAGAAAAAACCTTTAGTTTAGTTGGTTTCTCAATATACCTTCCACGCTTATTATTTTGTGGCTAAAGCAAATAATGCTTGTGATTTATAAGGGTTGTGCCAAGATGACATCTAAGATTGGTGGATATGTTGGCGGAGGGAATTGGAAATATGCTCATGGCACCGCACATTATGGTCGAAACTTTTCAGTCAAATGGCTAAAGGTATGTTTATTTTGATATCCTTTGCTAGATTTATTTGGCTAAATGTATGTATTGTGATGAATACATTCTTGTATGTTTAATTGGCTAAAGGCATTCTTAGCTTGGGAAGCCATGTTTTTATATTAGTCATTGAGACATATTTTAGCAGATTCAGATAACATGCCTTTTCATTGAAAGAATGCTTATAAAGTTATCCAGATTAGTCTGCATCACTAAAAGAACTCATGTCATGTCTGCAAATAAATAGCCTTTTCATTGACTTAGGTGTTCATCTTTCTATGTAGGTACTCGCCAGTTTGCTGCAAAAATCTGCTATCTTTTTTGAACAGATAATACATGATACTTAAACCTTGATGGTCATACTGGTTTATAGGATATGATAGTGTTCTAAAATGTGGTTGTAGGACATGGTTAAAACAAAGAATAACTATTGTTGATAAGAAATATTACTTTACTTCAGGAAGTCAACCATCCAAAGTCCAAACTATACTTTTGTGTAGACAATTGGATAAAAAAACAAAGAATAACTATTGTTGATAAGAAATACTACTTTACTTCAGGAAGTCAACCATCCAAAGTCCAAACTATACTTTTGTGTAGACAATTGGATAAACTATAAAGTGTATAAAGATAATTAATAGAATCTTTGCAATATTTATGGACACCGGTAATGTCATCAATATTCATGTGAGGTAACTAATTGTTTATTAAGGTAAGCAAATAATCCGTTAAGTTTTCTATTAACATAATCAAAGACTTATCAGGGATGTTCACAAGTAAGAGAGCAACTGCATTGGGATGCTTTTAAGACTTACCAGTTTCTGGTTGCGCTAGGCCCATTCCAAGGATTGGCCTTAAGCCTTGAGTTATAGGTAAATGGCATACTGGTATGCAGGAGGCAGTCTTATGTGACGTGGTAGATGTAGTATTGATTGCTAGGATGATACAAAGTGTTAAAGTTTGTTTAAGGTGGAATTGCTGTAATTTTGATGGTCTAACAACCAAGTGACCTATAATATGGATTTCAAGTGTAGTAGGATGGTGAAAATTGATGGCCGGGAAATATGGAATATTTTTTTATCATTGTGAGTATGCTGTATGGAAGAATGATGTGATATATGGAGAGATACATGATAGAATTAGAGGGTAGTAATTGGTGTTGAGATTCCATGTTGGAGGGTTTTGCAGGTGTTGCATGCTACCAAAAATTAAGGAAAATCTTATAGAATATTATATAGATTGTTGATGTCATAGTGGATTAAACTCCCTAGTTTTGCATGGTTGCATGAGCTTAAATGGCAACTGGTAAGGTGATCAGTCCCCTTGCCAATTGGTCATGTATGTTATGTTTTGTGGCAAACTCTTGCTAGGAGTTCGGTGACAATTTTATAGGGTTGATATCAGGCTAGTTGGTCAACCTTTCATGGAGCCTTCTTAACTCTGAGCTCTAGTCAACTAACAGTGTATTTAGTAGGAAATGGCTTGATCGATTATAACAATAATGTAATGTCTTATGGAATAAATTGATAAGCAAGAATGTGGGTATGATGTAAGATCATCGTTAAAAGATGAACAAGTTTGAGGTTTGTGCATGGCAAAACTAGGAGATGTAAAGGTTCAAGAACATTAGATGAAGCAAATCAAGCGGTTGAAGTTGCACTGTAGAGGATAGAGTTGATAGGCAACCTATTACATTGGTAAGCTCATGTGCGTCAAAAGCCAAAATTTGCCTTGTATGGAGAGTGCCTTTGATCTGGTAGATTCCAATGCAAGATGTTCTAATAACATATATTTGATTCATTTTATAGATTCTGTTAGATTGAATGGGATGCCTTTGGATCTGACGTGTGTTTAGGGAAGAGTAACTCGAAACTCAGAATTATAGGCATATTCAATACTTCCAAATGAAAAGGGAATCGATCCATGGTCAATTCTATAATAGATAAATAGGAATTGCTAGTTATACCTTGTTGAAAAAAATACCCTTTTTTGGAACTAGCCATTCAATTTCTTTTATAAAGGGATTCGTTAAGCAAATTTAGCATGCTTACATCATGGCATGACCATTGAGGTGAGTAGTTGCATGATCTAGTAGTTGAACATTCTTGGACTTGCTCCCTTTGTTTTGTTATATGTGCCCCATAATGAAACTTAAAGGACTCTTGAGCTCCCAAAGATCAAGGACTATTGATGAGTTGTAAGGGCCCATGGAGAAACTCAAGAGAACCCTCATCGTTCTTGTAATAATTTGCTTTGAGCATGTGAAGAAAGTCAGAACTCCCAATTGAGTCCTATGCGATTGGTTTGTGCTTGGTCCTTTTTCTTTTTTTCTTTTTTTTTTTCAAATCACAGCAGCCTTGGATGGACTATGTCTTTTGTTTATTGAGTAGGACCTGTGAATAAACCTAATAGACTTAATTAAAGTGAAAGTGATGATAAGGCTTGACCATGGGTGACAGCAAGGTTAAATCCCGGTATCAAGGCCTATCTTGGGTTTGTTTCCAAGTTGTTACAATACCAAGATGGCCTAAACAATTAGTAGAAAACAAAAATAAGAATAAAAAAAAAAATCGATGGCCCAAGATGCCAAGCCATCACAAGTGTTGGGTGCGACATTCTTGGTCTGTCTCACCTATGACGGATTGAGATGACTAGGTGTGGACAGAGTGGGGATCCTAGATGTGACCCATGAGATGGTCTCTCTGGGCTGGTATGGCGTGATTGGAATGAATCGGGTTCTTAACCTTGGGTTAGAGCATTCTGGTTTTTTCTTTGAGTTATCCGCATTTTAGGGTTCTTTAGGAACGCATGATCCAAAGGTAGGATTTTAGCGCAAAAATTATCCATGAAAATTATGTGATGGGTTGTTTAATTCATGCCATTGATTATGATTTGAAATATTGTGATACTTGAGAAGCAAAAAACAAAATGTTTTGGAACTTCTATGAGTGGATCAAAAGTGTGTCTACAGTCTGGTATAATCTTCTCCAATATATCCATATATTTATGTCTAAGTACTTGCTGAATGCATACTTACATGGTATTCTTCTTGCAAGCATTGTTCAATATGAGATGCTTTAGCTGCAAGCATTGTTTGCTTATAAGTGATCAACTACACAATTTTCTACAAACTTCACAACTCGGATACATTCTTTTGAAAGATCAAAGATGGTTGATAGAAATACAGGGAAATTTAGTTCTATCGATGGTGCATAATATTATTTCATTTGACATTATATTTGCAATATTGTAGCTCTTCATAAGGTTACACCATGTTTGGGATGTCGTAGGCTTGAGCATTGATCGGGTCAGGCGAGGTTTGCGTGGGGCCTAAGCATGTGATCAAGAGCCTAAACTCAGGGCTTAGCTTCATGTCTCAAATTTTGATTTAGAATGGGAGGTAGGAGGTGAGCATGACATGGGTACTCAAGTTGGTGAGAATGTGGCTTGCCTATGAGGGGTTGGTGGAGAATGGGAGGGATTTAGAAGGTTCCCTTTCCCCATTTTATTATTTTCTTTTTTTTTAAAAAAATATACTGTATGATATGTATAATATAATATAATGTAATATATATATATATATTATATAAACATGCTATATAACTTTTGGGTTGGTCCATGCCAAAATTTGGAAAGCATGAGCTCGGTCCTATTTTGGTTTGGTTTGGGCCCGACATTTTTAGCCTGGCCTAGCTGGTCAGACTAAACATCTCTACCTAGGCCCACCAAAAATTAGACTGGGTTAGGGAGGTTGGGCCAATTTTGTACAAGTCTAGTACATACATATATATGCGCGTCTCTACAAGGTTTGTTAATGGTATATAACATCGTTCCTTGGTGCCTCTTATATTGATTAGCATGTCTAATGCCTATGGATATCAAGCTAAGAGAAGGTCAAAGTTCTTCCTCGAGTTTTACCCAGTGTATGTATTTTCGATTTGGTAAACAAATTAGACCTGATGGAGAGTTCACATTTTTTTGATATGTGGTGTGATTGGGAATGGAAGTATAAGGATTGAGTTCACCTCGAAGAAGCATATGGTCATTCCATCAAATAAAGTGTTATCGCCAGGCCCAACAAATATATAAAGAGACCCTTGGTCTGAATGGGGGCCTGGACCTGTGTTGAGGGGTCAAGAAAGAGAAAGTTGGGACCTAAAATAATATTTTGATGGAAGTCGGGACAAGAATAAAAGGGTGTGCAAGTGCATGAGGATCCTTCTGTCGCAAGCTTTTGGGAGGGTTAGATGTATGCAGCCTTCCCCTCTCATGGAGAGAGAGGTTGTTTCAATGTTTCAAACCCCCGACGCTAAGGTCAAAATGGAGCAACCTTATGGTTGTGCCAAGGCCTGCCCTCTAAGTTGAGACAAGGATGCTGCAATTTGTTGGAACGGTTGCTAACGAAGATTCATGTAGAGGTTCTTAGTGAGCACTGGAGCTATGTTGAAGTCTTGAAGGTCTAGACCTAACATAATATGGCTCGGATCTATGTTGAGTGATCAGACAGAGGTACTTGATATTGAATGCATTAGTTTTATTTTACAAAGGAAAGTGGAAGTTGCAGCATAGAAGATCCATGTTTCAAATATAGGTATGAATATGATCAAATACATGTCGGAAGAGTATGCTGATGATTGGGGATTGTTTTGACTGTCATTTTCTGTACGATATTGATTGTTCATTTTATGAATAATTTAGTGGGCATATAATTTGGAGATCTAAAGCCTTCTAATAATCTAATTCATCTGTGACTGGTCCACAGGTACTAGATATTTATGCTGCTACTGTCTTTGATTGATAAACTGTTGCTCAAATATGTAAATATTGATTATAGCTTATAGTGTCATGCATTTCTTTGTTTGCTGTCTAACGACTAGAAACTTTTCTCTATCAATAAATAATGCAAGTTATATGCTTATTCTTATGGCCTTTCAACTTCAAAATATTTGTGATTTGCCTTTAAATTGCAGCTATGTGAGTTGTCCTTCAATAAAACTCATCATCTCAGGAATCCATACAATGACAACTTACCAGTGAAGGTATGGCATGTTCTTGTAAATTTTAACTTGACTGTTGGCTTCTGATAACATCACTTATTTTTTATCCTATTATTGCTATTACATGACCGATATGGTGATGTTAGTCCTGCAGGATGAGTGGTAGATATGTTGTCATCTGGTTTCATAGGTTCTTTTTTTCTGAAAATATTTGCTTGGAATCCTTGTAAATACAAAATGCTGGTCAAGTGCTGAATGTCATCGAATTTTTTTCTTGTCTCTTGTTAACCATGCAATTTTTCAGAAATACAACACACTCAATCTGAAATATTCAGAAAATTGGCCAATTTCATGTGCTGCTCTAACTCCCTGGAAGTCTTTTAAACAGTGTAACATTAAATCTTTTACATTAACTTGAACTTGACAATTACACTACTGAGGTCAGCTCCTTATTAATTTGTTACTTGACTCACTGTGTAATTTACATATATTTGGACAAGCATTCTTCCACATAATATGTATGATAAGATATGCTAAGCTACTTTTCTGCATTTTTCCTTTTTGTTTTTTTGGTATCAAGGGGCTTTTGGTTATGATATTTTCTTTAAAAAAGTCAATATGAATACATGTTTTGTAATTCAGCTGATATTCTTTACAAATGATTGGCATCACCATGAGCCCACTATATCTTATGTCTATGTATCTTAGGTACCATCCAGTCTGCTGTACATGTTTGTTTGTGCCAGGGAGTTGAAACATGAGCCTTTGGCAGGATATTCGTTTATTTTTTTTTCCTTTTTTTTTTTTTTCCCTCTTGGTCGGCATCATTTGAGAAGTGAGAAAAATATGTAATACCTGGCTCTGTCTTGCTTTGTTGCCTTCTTGATTAACCAAAAACAATAGGAAAATCAAAAGCCATTTCAAGATCACTTTAGAATTTGATCAGAAGCAGAAGATTACTAATACAACTACTATAGGAGGGTGATGATCTAATGGATGACAGGTCGTTTCCTACCATTTCTACTAGTGATGACTGATATAGATTAGTAGTTAATTTGAGAGCTAGCTTGCAAATAACCAGTTCAAAGAATTGATGGTAAAGCTGAGCCATGTTTTGTTAGTTCATAGTTGATGCATTAGTTACCTTGTATTTTAGCCAATCAGAAAAAAATGCAAAACTTTTCATGATCAACGTTAGACTGATTGTTCTTTTGAAGAAATCGACCCATCAAGCTTTTAAGCTTGACCAAAGGACTCTCACCAAAGTGAATAATTGCATAACATAATTTAGAGCTGTTATTAATTATTAATAAAAAAATTACATTTTTAGGTTTGATGTCACCAGCATGGTGTGCTGAACCGGCCCGAATTGGTTTGGTTTGAGTGCGGGTCAGCAGGTAGTTAAAATGGGGCAGGCACCGAACCAATGCAAATTGCTCTGAACCGAGTGATTTGGAGTTGAACCGGCCAAATTAATCGGTTCACACCGGTTCTGAGTGGTTT